>JAOUZG010041477.1:473254-495566 GCA_026289955.1 Argiope argentata | reverse complement strand
AAACGTGTGTGTGTGTGTGTGTGTGTGTGTGTGTGTGTGTGTGTGTGTGTGTTTGGGTTGACGATCTACAGGTCAGACCATTCAACCTTGAACTGCCGAATTTGGCACGTGTACACATTGGAGGCCGGGATGTACACCTCGGAGTCCTTTTTCGAATTTTCAATCACTATGTTAATAAAATAATTTTAAGTGAAATTTCCACTACCCCACACCAAAAACTGATATTTGCGTCAAATTACATTTCAAAAATTATCTTTTTAATGATATCAATGCTTTAACGTATAAATTAAGTTTTGATTTTTAAAGTATTTTTTTAAAAAATATATTTTAATCATATTTTTCAACAATGTATTATTTTGAGGAAAACAAAATTTATTTTAATCTGCACGAGCACACAAAGATTAAATGCATTGCTTTTATCAACGTGTTCTTATCACGTTGATAGATCATATTATTGAGACACTTATTAGGGGGACACTAATATTTTTTTTGTTTCGGTAAGGAAAAACACTTTTACGTTAACTGACTGCAGAGTAACATTTATTCTTTTTGAAGTTAGAATTTTATGAAACCTGACAGAAGAAAAAATTAAAGAAAGAGATAAGTAGTGCGATGAGCAGAACCGTTTAAGGTCTACATGGAAGTATGACTCAATTAAATAGCTATAGAAATCTAAAGCTTAAAAATATTTTTCAGTAAAAGTTATCAATAGGCCAAGTTACACAAAATATTTAATTAAAAATTTTAACTATTAAAAACACTGGCGAACCCGATGGTCGCCCGAGGTGGATAATACTTAAAGATTAATTTGTGTTCCGACTAAACCAAATGAACTATAGCTACCAGATTTGACAGGTCAGAAATGTGAGTCTCGTTGCGATTTTTTTTCTTTTAATTTTTAGTTAGAATTTTAGTTGAGTAAAAATTACGCAAAATATTGAAGTTTTTCTGCTTTGCAGTGCGCAGTTTTTCTGCTTAACATTGCAGTGCAATTAAAGAATTGGGTTCCCATCACATCAACAAAAAGCAAAAAATAACAAACAAATAAATAAACTAATATTGAAAATTAATTATATAAACATGCAATTTTCAATAATAACCTTTATGAAATAAAAAAAATGCAATTCGATATTTTCTAAATGATAAATGGAGAAAAAAAACAATTTCTATGATCTTTTACAATATTATTAATTCAGTAAAACAATTTTATTTAGGGTAAACATAATTTAATATATACAGGTTATTGATTTTAATCTTCTGGGCCTAATTGGTAATTTGGATCATTCATGTGCTAATAAAATAATATATTGAAATAAATAATTATAATTTGCCGAATTTAAGGTCAATAAATGATCTGATAAATTAAGAACTTAAAGTTTTTATGTAACTTCTCTGTCTTATGAATCATATTAAACAAAATATTATTGAAGCGTTAATAAAAAAAAAAGAATTACACTGCAATCAACTGAATCTATCACTAAAACTTCATGGAGTCTTCTCAAAACCCGTACACAGTCATCCACTCAATACACTTGGAAGATTGACTCCTTCGACCAGACAACGTTGCACCAATCGGCTCATCGGCGGCTTTGGCGAACGCAGTATGGTACAGAGATTAGTAAAATTCAATGTAACTGCCTCCTTCGACACCTTACGTATGCATTTTCGAACTCATCGCGTTACGCTGAATGGTTGAACACCTCCATTATTTGAACACGATCTGCTATACCAGTTTTTCTGTCTCTTCAGTGTATTATGGGCACTGGCAAAAAAGCAGAGAAAAGCATGTAGGAAAATTAGCAGAGCTGCTTAAGGACGTCATAATAGAATGAATGAAATGCATGACCATAAAATGTGACACTTAAAAATAGCCTGTTGAAGAAGCTATGACAAGTTGCAAATAATATTTGAAATTTCAGGGAGAATCAATAGGCACACTGACTGGTTGCCAAAAACTGCTAGTATATATACATATATGTGCAGGACGTGGCATAAATTCGTGAAAAATTCAAAAAAGCATGATCGAAAAAACTGGTCAGATCAAAAAAACTGGTTTCCGAAATATGTTTAGAAAGCCTTTGTATTTTGTTACACGTCATATGGAGAAGGTTTATGCAAATTATCATGGCTATAAAACTCCAGGCTGAAAATGGATCTATCATTCGACGCCAGTAGCATGCTATCGTTACCCGATCGACCATCAGTGATTAAACAGTTCTATAAGAACTGTGAAAACGCAATTAAAGCTTTGCGACAGTTACGGGAGATTAAAAGAATTAAGGCGAAGAAAAACACAATTTCATTGAATGGGGTATGAATTAAATTGGTCCTTTAGAGGAAAAAGAAAGTTTAAGGAAGAAGAAACATGAGATGGCAGACCATCAATCAGTGCTGACCGCGTTCCTGTTGTCCAAACAGTCACGGGAAATATGGCAGCCGAGACTTCAATGGAGAATTACAGAGCGCTTGAAGCGAATAAAGTAACAAGAATTCCTGAATGTTCAATCCGACCATTCTGCATGAAATCTTGCAACTGCCTCCGTACGAGATAGAGGCATTTCACCAGTTGTTGACCTTTGTATCACTAAAACTTCATGGAAATGTACCCACAATGTTCCCTCCAATGTACCCTCTGGAATGGAAATGTACCCACAATGGTTACTGAACATCATGTTAACAGATGAAGCCCATTTTACATTGGTGATTTAAATACGCAAAACAATCGTATTTAGGCAAAATCAAACCCTTATGCATGTTTGCAGCAAAGAATAGCGTTATCTTCCGTCACACTCATGAAGGATGGTGGTCCGTCCCACAGAGTGATAAGCGTAGAATGTAAGAGATAGTGGCCCTCACGATCGTCTGATCTTACTCCGGTGGACTTTTGGTCGTGTTGATATCTGAAGTCTTGTGTCTACTGGGGCGCTTCAGCCCATTCAGTTTGTCGTGTCGACAAGTTACAAGCAGCTGTAATAGGCTTAATTACAGGCCTAACTTGCTTAATACCATATGGTGGCGGTCACATTGATCATCTTCTGCTTAATAAAATGTAATATAAAGTTACTGTGCTCTGTACTTAATTTGATTGGGAAGGTATCTTAGTTTATATAATTCAATAAAAATTGGGAAATATACTAATTGGTCATTCGTCGTTGGAAATTGGCCTATGAAACCCAAATAAAAAGGAGGCTGGAGAAAAATAGGAAGAAAAGAGAAGGGAACCGGCTGACGATAAAGTGAGCGTTAATTATTGAAGCAGCGGGAACTCAGCTTGGAATTCTGTGTGAATTTCTAAGGAGAGAATTTGGACTGTATCTTAGGCGTCATGGCCCTGTAGGCTGAGTACACGTGAAGTTCACTCGAACTTTGTGGATCAAATTTGGATTGAAGTGTATTCGTCGAAAGCGTGAAAGCTCATCTTAGCTTTGGAAGAACTTCAATTCCCAGAAGATAGCTTCGTCTTCTGGGCTGCTCTTCTAGAGAGTTCATCAATTTGAGCTTCCGCCGATCCCAGCAGATTAAGGGTACAATAGACGATGAAAATGTAAAAAAAAAACGATGAAATTTGCGATATTTTTATTTTGATAATTTATGTATATTTCAACTGTAAGCTAACGTTTGTAGAAACATTATTTTGATACCTTAATTCTTTTGCTTAATATCAGCGTTTTTTATTGTTGTTAGGATGACACGCCCTCTTGTTTTCATTTAAACATCTGCAGTAAAAACAGTTTCGTTTTCCTTTAAACGCTGCTAGTGAGCCTTATTTCTAATTCTGATATTATGCTACTGTTTTTGCTTTGGTAGATATTAAAAACTTTTACTTTTTCTTTCTTTTGTTGTTTGTTTTGGTTCGTTTTTTCATTCGTCATAAATTTCATATTCGGATTGCTCGTTTCAGTTTCTTTGAAACTAAATACAAACACGGTTCTATTCAGGGTTAAAATTGAAATTTGCTCTTTTTTAATTACCTTTTTATGTTTTTCCTTTTCTAGATTTTGTTTTAAAACTAATTTAATCATTTTCACTACCGAAACCTAAAGGTCGCCCAAATTAAAGCAGATAAAGTCTGAAAATGCTAAGATATAATGGAAAAAGAAATCCTTTGATTCAAAATCAAGCAATTCTAAGGACATTTTGGAAGCTCCTACCAAAGGCAATAAACCTGGAATAGTGAATTTATCATTTTAAATATGTGTATAATGGTTACATTGTTCTGTGCAATCACTTTAGTATTCTTTATTGAAAAATATTCCTTGCCATGAATGTCAGGAAAAATTTCTTCAAATTCTTCAAGCAAGTTCCTTTGCCTCTTCTTCAAAAATATGTCTATCCTGTAGTAAAGAAATTGGTTTTGCATTTACCAGTGAACGGTAACCCACAGAAAAAACCTTTGAATTTAACAACAAAGTTATAGAAGCCTTCTTGTCTTGTCGAAGAAAATATATCAACATTTGTTTGTTGATTTGTTATAACTCAGTAAAAAAATTCAGTTCATCATATAAAATAATTTGTATCTTATAATCATGTATCATATTGTCATTATATAAAAACAATGAAATGAAAATAGAAGTTTTTGAAGAATATTCACTGTCGTTAATGTCATGAAAAATTTCCTCACATCCTTCAAGCAATTTTTTTTTCGTTTTTCATCAAAAATGTGACTATCCTGTGCTAATATGGTAAAGAATTTGGTTCTTCATTTACTGGTAAAAGGGAACTTACAGAAAAAAATTGAAGTGAAAAACAAAATTTTAGAGGCTTTCTTGTCTCGATGCAGAAAATGTATAAAATTTGATTGCTGCTTTATTATAACCCAGAAGAAAAAAACTATTAATCATATAAATTAAATTGTATCTTATAAACATGTATCATATTGTAATCAAATAATAACAATGAAATGGAAAAAAATTCAAAAACTCAGCACATGTCATATTAGAAGAAAAACATGAGGATACGATTTATGCAGTAAGTGCATTTTGATTTGCTTCAAATTTCGAATTATATTTATTTATGGCTGCATATATAGTTTAAAAAGGTTATACAAATATAAATTAATCTTTGTGGCTAATGAAATGTTACTAAGCAGTCTAATTTTTATTTGAACTTTTTTTTTATTAAAAAAAGGAGTTGGTTTTGCTTTACCAATACTATTTTCTTTATATTATTTTTGAATTCTTGCAAAAATATTATAAATTTATAGATGTATATATTTCAGAAAATAAACAATTATTTTAATAAACATGAATATTTAACAAATTTCAATTATGTTTCTGGTTTGCAAGAATTATTGAAAATGTATTTTTAGCTTTTTCTCAAAATGAAATTTTATGATGCTGTTCAAATTTTCAAATACTCCATGTGCATTCTATTTTTAGTTACAACTCTGAAACTTTTATTTAATGCTGTATGAACATATAATAATAATATAATTTTGCATTTATAGATATTTGCACCTTATATTCTTTTACTGAAGACCTCAAGTAATATTACTGCAATAATTTTTTAAAATTTTTTTTAAAAAGTCAGTAATATCTAGTTTTAAAGGAAAAATCAAATTTTGAATTTATATAAGCATGCAAAATAATTTGTAGAATTAAAAAATATGTATATGAAAGCATTGAAATAATTCAATTATGTAATATTTTTATGCGCAAGGAGCAATTTGAAAATTTACACTATTTTCATTTTTTACCAACAAAATCAGAGTTATCAATGAATTTTGATGTTTTTTTTTGATGCATTACCATGAAAATTTCAAAACAATACCTCAAAAATTAAGAAACTTTTGTTTAAAGTCCATTGTACCTTTAATCAAATAGCGGATAAACCCCGAAGCTCGGCCTGAATCTTGCTGGAATTAACGAACTCCCTCTTATCTCTTCACCTCAAGGAGAGATTTCTTGCATTAAACACCTTCCCCTAGCGGATTTTTGATCTGATTCTACTTATATATTTGTAACCTAATTAATCAAGTAATATAACCTAATCAGTCAAGATGTAACTGTGTATAATATATCTGTAGAATATCTGGAAATAAATTATTAATTTTATTATTCCAAGAACTGAGTTTGTTTATTGTTTTGTAACTCATCAGAAGCCCCGGGAGAGAAAGACTGTTAGAGAAATATTGGTTCTTAAATTGGTTAATGATTTAAATTAATTAACATACATAATGACTTAAAAATAATTATGCACGCACATGATAACCTGAAATGCATTTGAAATGTACTTGAAATGTATTTATTTTTCAAATTTATATATACATATACTACAAAATTGTAATTTTTCTTTCTACCACGAATTTTATCATCGTTAGAAAGGCAGTTTTATGATCAACTCTGTTGCATGTTTAGCGGGTGATTTCAGCTCTTGTCAACAAACGTCTCGTGATTATTTTTGAATCGGGAAATGATAACTATTTATTTTAATTTTTAACCATTTACTCTTTCTGACTGCGAAAAGATATCTTTGGGGGAAAAAAGGGACTCTAATATGCTGCTGTGACAAAGGGATATTAAATAGAAATTCTAATTAATAATTATATGACTTTGAATTTTCTTTTTAATTTAGATATATGAATTATTGAATAATATAAATAATTTAAAAAGGGAAGTAATATCTTTCTTGGTGACTAAAAAGGAAGTGATATCTGTCAATATATTATATATTTTTAATTTTAAAAAATGTATTTTATTCGCTTAGTGTTTTGCATATATTGAGTCACCTAACCTAGGAAATTTCAGATAAGAGTTGTTTTGCCCATATTGTTTGAAACATAGGTGGTTATCAAAATAATGGAAACACCTATGAATAAAAGGGACATCTTTGAATTCGCTTCTTAAGCATTAAAATAATAGTCACCTTTTTTTTTAGAAATAGCAATACCTATATTCGGGTATTATGTGTTATCTTTATTAAAGTTCTGTAAACTAGATCCCGTCTAACTAGAGTAAGTGTAACCGAAACATCCCAAATTTTAAACGTTTTTAGAGATATGGTATCTAAAGTCATCACTACATCCTCACAGTGCTGTAATAGAGCTCTGAAAAGTAAAACAGTTCACCAATAGAGAAACGCGGGAATTATAATGTCTACAAAGCTACCGACTGCATCAAAAGTGACCACTGAGCTCAATCACATCTGAATTCTGTAGTGACAAGTATTAGAAAACACCTTCATAAATAGAACATTAAAGGTAGGGTAGTCCAAACCACTTGTTACAAATAATAGTAAAAGTTGTCTCTTGTGGCATCACCTTCATAAAATCAGGTCGATTGGTAAGTGAAAGTAAGCAAAATGATCTAACGATTCGTTTTTACACTTTTTCTGCAACACGTGTGGAGGATACTTGCACAAGTATATTATATAGATTGTTTCCTTCTAACTGTCAAGCATGGAAGTGGATCTTTCGTGATGTAGGCAGCCATTTCGTGATTTTCTAGTGTTACCAATCGCAACCCTGAGAGGAAGGATCACCGGAGAGTAGTACAGAAACCATTTTGCTGACTAGCACATGTGAACGAAACAATTACTACCAGAGATGGAATTTCCCAGGATGATGATACTTATCCATACAGCGGAGAATGTTCAGTTATGATTTGATGAACATTAGTTCGAAAGACATCTGTCTTGACCCGTACTGCCATCTATTCCCAATGTATTTGGACGTTAAGGTCTATTTTAGAGCGTTCAACACGGAATCTATATCCTCCACCGTGTTTTTTACCAAAACTTTCACAGTATTCCTCTAAACACAATTGAATATTTGTCTGAATCGATTCCTAAGTGAATCCCAACTGTGTTACATGCCAAATTTGATCTTGCACCAAACTAATAAAAGATTCTTTATAAATATAAGGTGTTTCCATTATAATGATAAATGCATGTTTATAATGAACAATTTAGTTGTGTATTAGTAGGTATTCGTACTTATTTCATTTCATGATTACATGTTGGCGAAAAAAGAAAAGTAAAAAGTATTTGATTATGACGAATTTTACAAATAACTACAAAAAGTCGTTACGTTTAATGAAGAAAGAATTTTAAAAAATACGATTGTGACAGAAACGGTTACTGGTGACAATGACAACGCTGAAGGTCTTTACCAATTTTTTCAAAAAGAGGCAAATTAACCAAATTCTTGAAATATATCTTAAGACTTTTGCCGAGTGCAGAGTGAAAGGGCGTGTGCTTGAGGGGTTTAATATCGTTCTAAAACATTCATGTTCTAATGGTTACAAGCATTTGTTGAACCTCGTATCGCATTTAAGATATCTCTATGGAGATCCCAAGAACGTTGTGGCCTTTTATTAAAAGAAGTGGGTACTTTGCTGCTCCAGAAAATATCCTTTTGACCTTGATAAATGATGATCATAAGCCTCAAAGAGAACTGTTTTTACAACTTGTTTTAAAAAGCAAGAACAGAAAGTAGAGGCGGAGGCAGGAAGTCCCAGAGATCGACTTCGATGAAAAGGTTTACATCTACACGATCTCATGAATTGAAAATAGGACTTCTTGTTAAAACATGTCTATAGAATTTTTAAAAGAGTTATATTTTTCACTTACAGAAGGATCTTTCTCAGAAGTAATTTTGAGGTTATGTCTAATGTAACAATACCACTTCATAAGATTCGTAAGTAGGCAACCCAATTTCAAAGAAATCATTAATTTCCCCAGAAGTAGGACATTCTGACATTTTCGTTGGCTGCATTAATTTAGGCTGAGCAATTTTTATTCACGAAAAAGCACTCAAGAAAAAAAAATAATAATAACTTACGTTAATCATTTACACAATAGACGGGGCAGAGATGGCAACTCAATAGAACTCGACAAAGCTTCTATTATGACACAAGCTCTAAGGTTTCCATCACACGGGAACAAATCTCTTTCTCCCCTCAATCATATTCCCAGCAGTGATGATTCAAATTTCTGTATGCTATACCAATGCAATAGTAAAACTATTTTTTTATCTTTCTGATCATATTATAAAGCGTGAAAAAACGACGAATGGGTTACTAAAAAATCTATTTTCAACACAAAAATACTACTACTTTTACTACTTTTCAACACAAAAAATTTCAATTTTGTAGAACGCTAATTTCCTTGAGGCATACACAAAACAAGCTTCAATATTTTTCATTATTGTTCACATTTTTTTTCTCTAGGTAAAAATACAACCTTTCCGTGCTATTCCCAATTAAGAAATCAAAAGTGGATTTTTTTTTCGTTCCACCCTATTAGATATCCACAACGTGAACATGCGTTGTAAAGGCGTTGAAAATTTCCAATTACTGAAAAAAATTTCGGCAGGAACATTTGTTAATAGTATGCGAAAAAAATCCTTCATCTTGATTGGAATGCCTTGTATACAAACTGACTAATATAATTAATATGAATATGCTTAATTGCCCATGTCCTCAGACTCGCTTTTTTCGTTTGCTTCATATTAAAGGTAAATATCGAAAAAACTTTCCATTTCTCAATTCCAATACTACCATTCAAAATTTCTATGGTTGCTAACACAGTACAATTATTTTAAATAAAAAATGTTTAGGGTTTTCGTTAACTATGTAGTTTACTAATGATCAAGAGTAGCTTTAAACATTTTTGTCTATCAAGCATACTCAAATTGGATTCAGTGTACCGTATGGTATATGTATCTTATTTTTTTGTCTCAATATCATGAAAATCCTTATCGACATTGGAATCGGGTATTTCAGGACATATTATGTCATTGATTCGTTTCAAGTGATTTCGTTATAAATCCAGATTTTATATGTGTGTAGCTATTCCTTTGCCATTGTGCTTAGTGAATGAAACAAAGACTGTTATAAAATGCGCAGCCCAATTTCAGCGAAATGTCATGCTAACTGATTTACTCAAAATGAAAATAAATCGTAATTTGGGAAAATTAAATTTAGTAGTACATATGGAATCAGTGAAATGTAATAGTTAGAATATAATCTCTGTTACCTTTATTTTAAACAAATGACGCTGTTTAAGAAAACTCCATGTGTTTAAATTCATTAATAAAAAATAAAAAAGCATGTTTTTATCCGCAACATGTGCGACAACTATGTAAAAATTCTATGAAAACCTTTTTGTATTCAAATGCAAAGTTTCGTCAAAATATCAGAGCAAAGAAAAATTTCGGTGATAACATTTCGATTATATATATATATATATATATATATATATATATATATATATATATATTCACATTTTCGCTATTGTTTTATAATTTTTCATTTCCAATAGAAAAGTTACAAGAAAATAACTTTAATTTTAAATATTTTTTCTGATTTATCAACTCTTTATTCTTACTTTTTCTTGTTGATTTAACAATTCTTGAATTTTTTACTTTAAATATCCATGATTGTTTTAAATACAAAAATAGTCACCAGAATAGAAAAATTACTAAGGAAGCAAATATCCATATTTAATTTATATCTTCAATAAAAAGAAAATTCGCAATTTTTTATTAAAATAACTTTATTAAAGCATTTTATTTATTTGAAAATCTAATAATGTTTTTATTAATTAATTATTAATCAAGTAAAATTAATGAAAAAATGCATAATTTATCAAGAAATCATCACTACGCACCTTGCATTTCAGCACAAATAATGTGTTTACAAATATACAATTAATGTCTGCTCTTGTTATTTCCAAAGGTAACATAATCGAATTAAATCAAAAGTTGTAAGTAGTTTATGCAGTATCAAATGGATTATAATACATTGAATTACATAATGTGTACTAAAATTATAATGTTAATGAGTCGTTCTTCATTAAGGAACTCGGCATTTTTTTCATAACTATTTCATATTTCATAGTTTTAAGATATCAACATTTTATTGGTATCTTTTCGATACAGAAACTAAACCGGGGATAAAATCTTTCTACAAATTTGAATATCTAGCCAATACCCAAGAATACAGGGGAAAATATCAATTGCTTGAAGAAAATATAAAAAACTTTTTATATTTCACTTTTTTTTGGTATCACATAAACATCCGCAAAATTTTGAAGAGTTCTGTGATGATATAATTATCATTAAACTCTCCTCGTTCTACTTTCAACTTATAAACGCCGTCGGTTTTGTAAGTTTTAATATTTAATTAAGAATGTTTTAATAAGTTCAGAAATGATAACAGCCTTTGAAATTGCTTTTTATTTTCATTAACAAAATGCAGAACACTTTATAAAATAAATGCTGCATATGAATATCTCTAATGGAAAATATTTGTCTTCATGTTGTTTCTAAAAAATAATAGTGGGATTAGAATCTGTGTGAATACTAAGCATGAGAAGAATAAGATATTTTAAGGCAGATGTAGTTAGTTTACATTTCGCTTCATGAATGAACTCTATATAATTAACGAATTGGATGTTAGCTGTTCTCCCTCAGATCTATAAAATGAAGACATCATTGTGTGAATATTATTTAAGTCAACATATATGATAATCATCTGTAGCAAAAAAAAAACAATCTGTTTCCCATACTTCCAATTTTTATAATTTATTTTGACAGCAGTAAAACATTTTTATAGGGTTAGTCAGTTGCTGTATTTTTAGCCACATTTTTCTAAAACTTGTAGACCTATGTCCGTTATAGCAACGAATTGCTCATTGTGTCTAAACCGATACTGAAATTTTTCATATTTGCAAAACTGAGAAGGAGATTTTATAACATTTATTATAGACATTTAAACGGTTCACCTCCCACTTTCTTTAAATGGCGAAAACGAGTTAGCTGACAAGGATCATGCTTATTTAGCAAATTAAAACAATCTCCACAGAGATGGTGAAAAAACACACACGCAATGATATCAAGATTTCTTGCACCGCGATAACCTATACCTTGCCTGCAATGTGATGAACTTCTTGCTTTTGGGGAAGTTGCAAATATTGACTTTTGTACTGGTTGTCAATGATTTCATTCTTATTTTCCTATTATTCAAAATATATCCATAATATCTTATATAAAAATCTGTGGTGCTTGTTTATAGCTGTCGATTGAATTTATTTTGAAATTGAACCAATAAATCCTAATCAAGAGATTTAGATATTCAATTTCGTTTTGTTTCTCAGCGTTCCGAAATTACCGTATTTTTTCCTACGATAGAGATTACTGCATTTATTGCAAAAAATTAACGTAAAACCATCTTATAATTACTACTCCGTTATATAATTGGCACTGCAATCCCAAATTTTAAAATGGAACATTTGCCAGAGCATATGGGATAAAAATATGTGATAGAAAGGTTTTTCACACTTAACTAAAAATTGCGGCATTCTGTTACCTTTTAAGTCATAGAATTGCGATAATTCTCCGATTATTTCTCAGAATAGAGATTACGGTATTTATTGTTAAGCCTTAAAATGAGGTCATCTACGCATAACCTACACCATCATATAATTGACTTTGCAATCTCTGTTTTTATTTACATTATGTTTTCTTTTTTCTCAATAAAATAAAAAAAATTAAATACATTATATCATCTGCATTTCTAAAAGCAAAATCTGGCTAAACAGCCTTTAATTTTATTTTCGTAAAAATATAGGAATAAATAGACAATCGTACAAGAAAATCTCATAAAATATCCTTAATTTGAAGAAAAAATATTTTCGAATATACAGTATTTCTGAGAACAATTTTCTGTATAAAATTGTGATGAATTCAATCCATCCATTTCGTTATGGAATTTAGACAAATTTTTAAAATCCTTTAAAAGTAGCATTCACAATATTTTTATTTATTAAATCGGATATTCACGAGAAAGTCCTAACAATCCTGCTTTTAAGTAATTCGTTTTATTTTTAACTCATTGAGAATATAAATAACTTGTATTATCTTAATTAAAGAAGTGAATATATCTTCTTTTATTAAGTAATCCCAAAATATGTATAAAGTAGTTACCTTTCATTTAACAACCTATATATATATATATATATATATATATATATATATATATAATATATAAACTTTTTTGTCCTGAATTTTATACCCTTATTTTAAAAGAAAAAAAATCACAAGCGAATATAGATGTTTTCAATCTCTTAATCTTGTGCTTGGAAGTAAAAGAAGAACAAACATGCTTATCAACACAAAATCTCTTTTGTTCAACTGACGGAAAATTGGTATAAGAAATTTAGAATAATTTTATATCCTTCTACAGTTCCGGTTGATATTCATTCAAACGATGAATATCTGTCTTGCTGTTAGAATATAATAGAAATCAATGACTATAAAATATAAAAATATAAAAAGATAATAGTTAGATATGCAGAGTATACATATAATAATAATCCATATAATCCTTGAATGTACGGTAATTCAGCCAAAGAATTGAACGTTTAACTTCTATATTTTCAGAAGGGTGTAAGCGTGGTAATTCATATTAGTGCTGATTTAAAACAACTAAATTTTGTCGGTGATTCTGAATTTCTAACAACATTATTTTTTTCAAATTATAGTTTCAGTCTATCCGAAGAAAGGCATCCAAAATAATTATTTGATACCGTAAAATGCATATTGGAGATTGCGAATTGATAGTCCCTGCGTTCTTTGGAAATTCAGTCCTCATCCTCAGTGATAGTGTTAGATTCATGTCAAAGGTCTACGTTTCCTAACTGCTGTTTTCTAATGTGATCTAAACTCAAAGTCCACAATTTTATATGATGAAATGTGGGAAGAAGTAGGCAATGAAACCCTTGTTGAAAATTTTATGAGAAAGTTTCCAGGAGATCTCTTTCACAGTTTCTGGCCAAAATTTGTTTAAAGAAAATAAAAAATTGTGAATCTAAAAGCCGTGGTAACTATGTCCGGTAATATTTCTGTTGATAACATGAAGAGTAAAAATTATTACTAATATAACTTATCTTTCTGTTCCAATGTTTACTACAATCTCTTTCCCATTAGGGATTTTTTTAAAGTTCTTCTTTCCAATAAGTACATTATATTTGATAAATCATATCAATTAAGTTTGTAAACATGTGTATTTATTAATCGAGACAATGATATGTCATTTTCATTTGGCATAGTAAACCTGTGGGGGTGCGGTATCTCGGACCAGATGAGGTAAGTCTAAAAATGGATAAGAGTAGCATTTCAGTCATCCCTATTTTACTTTTAGCTCACTCTTGGGGATTGCCTTCAAACTTCTTGTTTCGTGACCTTCACAACTCATATATTCCTTCAACTGGTTTCAGCTGAAGTTTTTCCAAAATATATCAGCTATTTCTTTGTACGTCGTCTGTGAGAGAGTGCTTCTCTTTTTCTAGCATTATGCAAGGTTTTAGCAGATGGCTCTGAAATTTGATTTCCAGTGATGATGATTCCCGTTATGAAGCAGAGCTTAAGAGACTTTTAAATGAAGCAGAAAGTGGTTTTATTGATGAGGATAATTGCACAGAAGTCATTTAATATAATCATTTTGCCTTCGACTGATTACAGTATTTATGTTCAAATACAATTTGCTTTTCTAGTCATAATGTATTTTGAAAAAAAATGATTAATATGTTAATATTAATACAGAGAAATATCTACAAAACTTACAGGCTGATTTTTATACTAGTACTTAACCTGTGTGTTTAAAATACCTTCGAAATTGTGCGACGAATGTTCACAAGTTTCTGTGTAGAAATGATGTTGATAAAAAAAAGGGTCACTTTACGCACTAACGTTTTTTTTTTTTCATACAATTGTTGAATTTTTTACTATATCTTTTTCTGTATACCATTGTTTGCTGATAAATCAAATGTGATTTCAAAAATTAAAAGTTATATATATTTTTCTAAAACATTAATTTTTGAAACATGTAATTTAGGAAAAATGTATGTTCAAACGGAACTACTTTTTTCGATAATAATATATTTTGAAAAACTGTAAAATATATTTATATACCAAGACAAACATCTGCAGAATATATTGGCTGGTTTTCATACTAATTCTTTCATTAGAATAATTAATAGAATAGGATAATAACTAAATCTTTCATTAGAATTCTATTCGTGTTAATATAATTAATCGCCCTTTGTCTAAAATTTTATACCCAAGATTATTTTTTTTTTACTTTCTGTTTTGTCCAAAAAAATAAAGAAAGAAGTCATTCTTGAAGTAATTCAGCATCTGAAATTATAAATCAAATAAAGATGTTTTATGGAAAGTATTTTAAACATAAACAGAAGCGAGTATTTACAAAAGTATGTTTAGGTAAGAAATAAGAAAGTATAATTAAAATAAATAAATATAATTGTAAATAAACAAAGTAAAATAATAATCATATAAACGCGATGATAATACTAAGTAAATAAAAGTAAAAAAATATGAATAAATAATGAAATGTAATCACTTTATGTATATAAAATAAATGGAAAAAACAATAAGTAATCAAATAAAAGTAATGAACGAAATAGAAAATCTTCTGAGAAAGTACTGCGAAAAAACGACATATGACAAAGGTTTAATATATTAACACAACCGGAAAATAAGTTTCTAGTATCAATACAGGAATAAAAAAAAATGAAATAACCTTAAACGTTTCTTTCTTCCCTTGTTAGCCTTTAATAAGGACCATCAAAATACATTCATATTTTTTTCAACATTAAAATATTGGATATTTTTCCTTCATATCTTTAGCCAAAAAAAAAAAAAAAACCTGTGTTATTTTTAATTTTTTTAACAGAAAAACGATGAGATTATATTGTCTTGTTGCAAATAATCTAATCTAACTTATTCATAGAAAATAAATCATAATTTTTAGAATTTCAGAACTGCCTGGAAAACTCTTATTTCTATTGTATTGCAAAATGTAAGTTATGTAATGTATTTTGTAAATATAAATAGTCACCATTCTGAGCTACTTACCTGTAAAATTTCTTTCTATATGGATATATACATTTGTAAAACTCAATTACAACAATTTAATATGTTTATAAAAGTTTTTTTTCTCTCATTTAGAAAAGAGGAAAAATGTTGAAACGGGAGGAATAAGCAATTTTATTTCTTTATTTTTCCTTCTGCAAAGCATTAGTGTATTAACTTTGCGTAAAGTAACTAATGATGATGACGTGTCCACTTTATAACGGAAGGTGGGGTGCAGAAGCTTCCGGATGTATGGACCCCTGACAACCTAGAGCAGGAGTCTGACTTCTAGCAGATATGAAGATGGTACACACTTATCCCATTCGCTTGCACAGCCCATTTTTACAGGGGGCACATTCATACACCTCACAGATAGGACGCAGAACAACAATGTTCTACCCGGGACTCCCAGATCACGAGGAAGAAGCGCTACCTCTGTGCCAGGATATCAGCGGCAACTAGCATTGAAACCCATTATGAAATAATCGCTAAGAAAGAAACTATTCTTTGGCTTTTCGGAGTCTATACCTTTAATACGAAGAAGAAGAATATCTTATAAATGAATTCTAGTCTTGCAATGTATCATTTTACAGATAAGATTATATAATTTTTAAGGGTGAATACAAATATGCTGCTATGAGTCTGTATTATTGTTGTGCATTTACTATCAGGATCAGGAAAATCATTTTACAAACAACTCTAAAGCATTCTGAATGGTTGCCAAATCAATTCCCCCCTGGTTCTTGGTAAAAATTTTGTGCCGTGTGGGGACAAATCTCGAAACAAAAAAGAAAAACTGAGAATATTCGAGAATTTTTGCAACATATCGATGAAGAACAGAGGAATGATATTTTTCTTGAAAAATCTGGTTAGAAGACTAAAAAGCTGTATTCAGTGGTAGAATTCAAGAAAGGGGAAATTAGAACACACACTTTAAGCAGACATTTTAAAATTTTCAAATAGAATTTTTTTTCTAAAGGCGATTTTTATAGTATACTGATAGTATTTCATCAGCACAATTTATCCTTAGTCGAAATGGATTGAGAATGATTGTAAAGATGTTCCCTTTTATACAGCTAAATGAGAAAAAATATATATCCTAAATTTTGATTTAATACAAGTTGATTTATCTGTTTCTTGAAAAAATACTTCAATGTACTTACTTCGTCAATATATTGAGTTTCAAAAAGCTTTCATTTTTGCGTGTAGATTCATTTTTATTTTTTCAATCAACAAAAATGCCTAATTCTTTACAATGTTGCAAGTTGTAACATTATAAATTACAAAATTTATTTTGATTTATATTTAATTAATAAAGTTTGACATTCATCTATAAATATTAGCATGACCTTTGAAGATTAGATGTCTCCACAAAAATTCAGCTGAGGTTTTAAGGATATTTCACTTATTTATTATAACAATAAATCTCATTCTTAATCGGTGGTTCTAAATGGTTAGATATTGGAACGCGGGACGTATCTGATTAGTGTTTGGTAAAGCTTTTTCCTTTAAATCCTGCCACGTATCTTGCAAGAATAGATCTCTCCCTTAAGATTGAGCTCTGAAAAAGTTTAACATAGGTTCATTAAATTAAAAAAAAATCCTTCCTAAATGTCTCATTTAAAAAAAAGTAATGTAATAACATGACGATATAATTAATAAGAAATGAAAACAAGAAAAAATGATGAAGGAAGATGTAGGTTTTAAAAAATACTGGATAAGATAAAATAAAAGAGTAAAAAATTAAGATGAGTATATTCAACCAACATACAGATTCTGAAATTTAAAAAAAAGGATTTGGCTTTAGATTGGCGACATGCGTGCAGCAGCTCCAGGGTTTGCATCATACTGCATCACATTAAAATAGTGTTTTGAAGGAACGTTGGAGAAAATTTGGGATAGACGCGTTGATTCTAAACATCATTCAGGTGATGAGTACCTGAGCTGGCACGTCTCTTTTTTTTAAGCATCCGGGCGTTACCAGTTACTATAAGTTTTACCTCCGCAGATTTACTTCGGCCACTTGCACGGCGGTTCTATCGTTAAATCAAGCCTTGAGGCAGGGATTCTTTGACCTTGGAACCAAAATATTTTTTAAAAAATGGAATGCTGCGCAAGAAGAGTGAAATTTCAAAGAATATATGACCGAATTCAATTACTCTCTGAATTTAAAGAAAAAAAAGTGTTTTTTTTTATCTTTTCCATAAAATGTTCTAAAAAACTTCTGAAACTTTCTTTTTTTTCAATTCATAGCGAATTAATACCTGAACAGAAAAGCTGAATCATGTTGAATAACATTATAACATTTCAATTTGATAGTTCAGAGAAAAAGAAGAACGCTTTGCGCATTAATGGATAGAAATATAATCGATTTTTTTGTGAATACCTCCCTTCCTTCTTTCTTTTTTTTTTCGTGTTTAATATTATTTCATTTTGTAAATAGCATTTATTCTTTTCTTTTAGTTTGTCTACTTGTAATTGTTTTTCTTTTTTATTCTTTGTATGCATTTGTATAATTTTTTAATGATCTTGTTAAAGACATTTTTTCCGTTAGATTTTGTAACGCAGAAGACTAATTCAATCTCATGAACCTGATACTCACGAATATCCTTAAAATTTTTGTTTCAAAGAATTAAATTTTGACTCCAATAAGCTTGTTATAATTGGGAAGAATTTTTACCCTTTTGGACTGATCTTTTGCATGCCCACGGGACTGCTTGTTGACCCTTAAATATATAGATTATCAGCTATTTACTTATGGTGACTGCAATTCTGACACGGTAAGTTATTGATGGGAAGGGTTTCACGTTGATCGTTGAAAACGTTTCTCTTTATTTTAATGAAAATCACTCGGTAATTCTTATTTTTACTATGTCACGTGATAATTATAAGTAATTGTCTTGTGTGTTTTATTTAATAAAACAATCAGGAACGGAACCCCGAAAAATTTCTCGCGATGCTATATACCTTTAGTCACAATACATGGTTTATAATAAAGTTATTAAATTTGCACATTAAATTGGGTGCATGATTCTCTCAGTTTAGGGGTTAAATTATATACAAACGAATGGACATCCTCTGGCCGTAGTTTACTCAAAATTGAATAGATATCTACAAAGTTGGTGTAAAGGTCGTACACAAAATTTCTCCCTCCACATCAAAGCATTTTGGAGTTATCTTCGTTGTGGACAGACAGATGTATTCAAAAAATTCATGCTTCTTGGATGCAAAAAGGTATAAAATATGAAAAATTGTCAAAATCTCGACGTGGATTTTTTTTTTGGAAAAATTATATTATTTATACTTTTTATTTGAGAAAGTAATAAAGGTAAAGAGAAAATTATATTGAATATCATTGTTGTGGTTTCTTAAAGCACTTGTCAACGAAAAGCGTGCTGACAGCCGTCAGCGATTTTATGCCGATTAGACGTCTCTTGTTTTTCAATAGCGCCATCTAAGACCAAGAATACGACTTAGCTACTTCATGCGTCCCATTCGCTTGCACAGCCCCTTTTGACTGGGGGGGGGGGGGCACATTCATATATCTCACTAATAAAACAACCTTGCACGCACCGGGAATCGAGGTCGGAACATCCAGATCTCAGGGTAGACTCACTACCCTAAGCCAGAATGCCGGCCCTTGAATGTTTTTGTTTCCCTTATTACAAGTTCCCCCACTTTAGTTAAAACCAGCCCCAGCATCTAGGCCGAGATGTAACAACGGAAAAAGTTTTGAAAAATACTTCAAAATGACAAATTGATTACATTTTTTCGATGCATATTATGAATAAATAATTAAAACCAAGGAATCAAGCTGAAATACCAGAGAATATTTTAAAGTTCTTTTAACTTCCTAAACTATTACCATACAAATTTTTCCATACACATTTTTAGCAATATTATCGCTGTTTCCAAAAATGAGGGTACATTAGAGATGATAAATAAAAAAAATTCATTTTGGTAAATGATTTATTTATTTATATTTCTTATGAATCTTAAATTGCTTTTTATTCCTTTCAAACATACACATAACAAAGAAATCATTCATTCTTAACAAAACTAAACTAATGAAATATTGAGCAAAAAATGTAAAAATCGTATTAAAATATTTAAGATGTTATGATTATCATTATAATGAACACTATTATTAAGAATAATGTTTTTAGTTTGGATTTGAAAAGTGATCTCATTAATTTCTTTACTCGTCCAGAAACAATGCATTTAATCTAAACAAATCATTTTCATCGTATGAAAATCAGAAAGAAATCGTGCAACTGGTTTTCAATTTTAGTGCAATCCCTAAATCCTTAAATTTGAATGAGATTCAAAAACAAGTATTTTGTCAATGAAATTATGTTCCGAATTTGTGATGATTTTAAATGAGTTTCTTAGCGAGTTTGTATTATTTCTTTTGAAAACTCCTCAAGAAAATAGGGATTTCGATATATGCGTTTCAGCCACTGGAAGACATCGTAAATTCACCATTAATAAGAAACATTTGGAGGGTAGCCACTTTATTATAAAGTCAGAGGACAATAGAAGAATGCGTTGAAAACAATGTCACAGTCATAAAATATACGGATGCAAATATAGTAAAGTTACATTACATCATTATGACAGTGAAAGTTTTCAAATGTAAATTCATACAAGCTTGTTACCTGTCAACCTATAATTTCCAAATGATAATTTTCTTTTAATTGCATTTGTGGTAATCAAAAATGTAGAAAAATTGGAGCCTTTTCCAGATACTGATTCTGAGTAAATTCTCACAAGTTCAGTTCCGCTGACGTTGCTTGAACGCAACACCCGATTTTTCAAACCAAATTATGACATTTTTACTTTAAATTATTGCTATATGCTCTCAAATTACTGTTTGTAAAAAAATAAATTCATTCCTTTCAGTTTTGTTGGTAATGGGTTAACAGCGTAACCATTCTAATTTTCGTACCAGTCATTGATTTTGCTCTATCAGTTGTAACGCTTGCACAATTGTTCAGGTTTAAAGAAGCTGCATTGCTCGAATGTATCAAACTGGAAAGAAGTTTACTTCCAGTTGTTTGCCCCTTCAAGGGAAACATTCCGAGATATAGCATCCTTCAACAAAACATCTTCCACAACATAAATTTTTTTAACATTTCTACAAACTAACACAAGTAATCGGGCCACGGATGTTCGATCTGTTGATTAATCAACAGCTAAGTTAGAATCGGTAGATTTTATTTGATTTTCAATGTCTTCATTCAACTGTTGGATTCTTTAAATAGTCATTCTATTTAAGTTTATATTTTCAAATTTCCTTTTTCTTCAGGACAAAGTTTTTCTGATGCAATCAACAAACATTTTTTTAACAAAATCACCATCAGAGAATGGTTGACCTTTTTTAGCGATAATTTCAGTGACACCTAAGCTCATTTCGACATATGAATCCAATTCAGATACCTGTATTTGAAAAAAATGTGCTTAACTGCTGAGAGAAATTTTGATCTGTTCGATTTTTTGCGATCGTTCATATCCTTTCATAGATACTAAATTTTTATGCTCCGTCTCCTAATGTCGCTTTACGTTATACTATTTTGCCACCGCAATCTTACAAGTACATATCAAACATGTGACGGTATCATTGAACTATATAAAACAATATTTATCTGCGCATGAATCTTGAAATTTCTGATTTTGAAAATCCCGTTTCCTTTTCTTTGTCATTTTACTAAAATATTTCTATATTCCTTTATAAAATAAATGATACTGAACTAAAAATGCTGAATCAAAAGAGAATATCTGACCCATTCCTGGCTGCGATAATGAAAAAACCGATCTGCCAGCAAAAGCACGCTGTGTTATTTATTAGAACAAAAATCGATTTTTTCCCCTTTTTCTACTAAAAATTGTAATAACCTCTCTCTAAATCTGTCCGATCTACGAGAAATGAAAATACATTAGTATCAAGAAGTGAGTCAAAAATATCTCCGCAAGTTTTACCTTCTATTTTCATTTTTACTCTTTTCAATTTATCTTTTCCTTCATGTTTTGGTTGAAGTAAATTTTCTTATTCCTTTCTTACCCATTTCAAGTGTTCTTTCTTTCTTTTTTTTTACTTCTACCCGTTTTCGAGAGATTATATTTCTTTTTTGAGAGTATTTCGATTTGATATGTTGTATGATATGGTAAGTACAGTTTCTGGTGGTAGAACTACAATATCTATGTCATCATCTTCTGAATCAAGTTCATTAACTTTATTCGGAGTTTCATCTAACGTAAGATATTCTCTTTTCGACTCTTCTATACGCGTAGAATGAGAAACACACACACCGTCGATCGAAAAGCGAAATGGATAATTGAACTCTGAGATTGAGCTAAATTACCCTTTTCCCGTTGACAGCACGTGTTTTCCTTCCCCCCCGCGATGTAACAGCAAACAACTGACGAATGCAATGTCGAGAC
>JAOUZG010041477.1:462354-472854 GCA_026289955.1 Argiope argentata | reverse complement strand
AAGACTTTCTCAAGGGTATTATTGTTGGACGAAAATAAGACCCTTCTAAAAAAAATCCCTTGTTTGAATCTCTGCCTGAGGGTTCATATTTTCTTTTTTTATCGTGTATTGTAATTTTTGTATTATTTCTTGCTTTTATTGACTTAATGGTTTTACTTATATATATATACACTGAAGTGACAAAAGTCATGGGATAGCAATATGCAAATATACAGATGGCAGTAGTATCGCAGCGAAAAAGTATAAATGCTCAGTTCGTTTTCTAGAGCTTTCATTTCTGTTCAAGTTATTCATGTGAACAGGTTTTTCGTGATTTATGGCGGCACGACGAGAATTAACAGACTTTGAACGTGGAATGTTAGTTGAAGCCAGACTCATGGGTCATTCCATTGCGGATATCGTTAGTGAATTCAACATTTCGAGATCCACAGTATCAAGAGTGTACCGAGAATATGAAATTTCAGGCATCACATCCCATCATGGACGGCGCAGTGGGTGACCACCTACACTTAACTACCAAGACCACCGACGTCAATGTAGAATGGTCAATGTTAATAGACACGCAACACTTCGTCAAATAACTGTAGGAATCAATGTGGGACGTACGAGGGACATGTCCGATAGGACTGTGCGGCGAAATTTGTCTTCCTTGGGCTATGACAGCAGAAGACCGACTCGAGTGACTTTACAGGCAGCACGGCATCGCCTGCAGTGACTCTCCTGGGCTCGTGAGCATATCGACTAGTCCCTAGAACAGTGAAAAACCGTGGCGTGGTCAGATGAGTCACGATTTCAGTTGTTACGAGCTGATAGTAGAGTTCGAGTGTGGCGCAGACCCCACGTAGCCATGGACCCAAACTGTCAGCAAGTTACTGTTGAAGCTGGTGGTGGCTGCATAATGGTGTGCTGTTTTTACATGGCATGGACTCGGACCTCTGGTGCAACTGAACCGGTCATTGACTGGAAATGGTTATGTTCAGCTACTTGAAGATCACTTGCAGCCATTCATAGATTTCACGTCCCCACACAACGATGGGATTTTCATGGATGGCAATGCGCCATGTCATCGGGCCAGAACTGTTCGAGATTGCTTTGAAGAACATTCCGGATAATTCCAGAGCATGATCTGACCACCTAGATCTCCCAATAAGAATCCCATCGAGCATCTATGGGACATCATCGAAAGATCCGTTCGTGCCCAAACTCCTGCACCATCCACACTTTCACAATTGTGGACGTCTATACAGACAGCATGGCTCAATATTCCTGCAGAGGACTTCCAACGACTTTTGGACTCTATGACACGTCGAGCTGTTGCACTTCGCCGGGCAAAAGGAGGACCGACACGGTATTAACAGTCATCGCATGACTTTTGTCCCTTCAGTATATATATATATATATATATATATACTTTAAAACACAAAAAAACAAAAAAACTTTAAAACACTTATTTAAAAAAAGTTTAAATAAACAGAAATTGAAAAATCCAGGAAAAATGAGGTCTTGGAGATAATCAATACCACAGAAATACAAAAACAATAAAAGCACACAAAAACAAGAAAAATAATTTCACTAAAAGATTTTTGGAATCTAATAAGAATAAAAAAGAAATTCTCAAACCAATCCAATCACAGTCATTAAGAGAATCCAAATACTTAGGACTCCAAAAGGTCTGAAGTTTTTCAAAACCCATTAGTAGCATCTTACCTCATCGAACGAACAAAAAATCCGTCTCATTTAAAACCATATGTTGTTCAGAAAAAATCGTCTATTAAGTAAATGTAGCGTCATATATTCAGTAACGGTCCAATTGAATATACTGGAAGTTATTTTTTAGTTTTGAAATTAGTTAAACTCTCTCTTATTAAAGATTGTAAGTTGCAATAATTTTGGGGGAAATCGTTATTGGCTAATGTAGTGGAACAATATATTCAGTAAATGCGGGACTGCTACATTCCAGCCTTGCCGCCTCCTAGTGGCGTAAAAGAGAACTCCCTCCAGAACGGACTTACCTCGAGTAAACTGCGAAATTTATCTTGCCCCATTAATATGCTTTATAAATGTTAAATTGTTTGTTTTTATTTATTTGTAATGTAAAGCTGTACATTACCCCGAGATTTATTCTTTTTAAGTGCTCAGACAATAACCATTACACTAAACTTTTAATAAAATTATTAGTTGTTACTTAACAGAAATTTTGTTGTTACAAATAATTTTAATCCTGTAAAATTATGAAAATATTAAATTTTTGAAAATTTTAGAATTTAAAACAGAATGCTAATTGGGATCTTTCCAATTACCCTTTTATACCATTTACCATTACTATTGTGACGTCTTCAGAGAAGTGGCAAGTAGAAATATGACAAACTGCGTTTCCCACGTGAAAACAACCACAGATAACGGAGGAATTTGTGAAATGCGAAGAATGCAGACAACCAGTATTCAAGTCTAAGTGCCACCGCCAAGCTGGTGTGTCGGAACCACCTGGGAGGCTTTCACTGGACAGAACATGTGTTGGAGAAAACAACGAGGGAAGAAAGCATATGTGTCCCTGTCAGTAGATAAAAGAGCCCACCCATCAAGATGGCAGAATAAGGGTCAGCGGCAGGCGACATTCCATTCTTTTTGAGAAAAGGTAGCAAGACGTCTCTTGGCTAGACGCCGTTTTCCCTACTTTTGTGATTGGAAAGATAACTTGGGTCAGATGATCCAATCGAAGTTGGGAATGATGCTGATTGATTATTTGTCACCGAGGGACGGCCTTTTGAGACCCAAATGAAAAGGGAACCGACTGAAGTAGCAAGGAGAGGAAGCCGGCAGCAGCGACGAGAGGAAGCCAAAAGGAGAGAGCCAACTGACGAAGTGATATCTAGTGATTGGAGAAAGAATTCAGCTTGGAATTCTGTGTAAAATTCTCAGGAGAGAATTTGGAGTGTAGCTGAGCCCACGTGGAGCTCATCAGAACTTGTGGAACTGTTCAGCATCTCGTCTGAAGTGTGAAAACTCATCCGAGCTTCGGGGATACCTCCAATTAGTTGAACAGATGCCTTCTGAGTACGTGCTACAAAAACACAGCAGGTTAATCGACGAGCAGAGAATCCCGAACCTCGGGCCGAATCTTGCAGGAATTTCAAGAACTTCATCCTGTGTCTTCAGCTCCGAGAGAGACTACTTTACTTATCTGAGGCACAGCACCTTTCCCTTGCGGAACTCTCATTGAATTTCCTTATAATGCTAATAATTGATCAAGAAGGTGTATCTGTGTGTAATATATGTGTATTAGAGCTGGAAATAAGTAGACTTTTGTTTCTCCAAGACCTGAGTTGGTCTTCGGCCCAACTTACTAGTAGCCCCGTCCAAAACGTTACAGGTATAATATATATATTTATTAATTGGTGGCTGATCGTACATGTTAAAAGTTATCATTATTACAGTTTAAATGAAACATTAAATTTAACTTATCGAATCTATGTGTGAATCTTGTTTTTATGATAACTGAAATTATTTCTTGTGTGTGATTATTTAACTTAATTATTGTGTTGAAGAGTATTTTTACCAGTAGAAATCAATTTCTAGTATTGTTTAAATTATTTTTTAAAGTGTGTAATGCTTTAAATGTGTACTTTAAGTAGAAACTGTTTTATAATTTTGAACATTGTATTTTAAATTGTAAACCAAGTGAGAGTTGAACTATGTCATACTTAGCTAAAGCCCGTAAGGAAGATTTAATTGCCCTTGCGCAAGAATTGGGAATTGGGAGTAGCAGGACAGATACGAAGCTAGACTTGTGAAAGAAAATTAACGCATCTCTTGAATATGAGGAGAAAATGGTACGAGGTTTTTACCAAGATATCTTCCAATAGCGTGAGGAACGGGTAAAAGCCGCTGAAAGAGAACGAAACGGTTGAGAATTTCTAATGCCGCAGAAACAAAATGCGTAGATTTTTCACGAAGTGAAACTGTTAGGCCGCGGCGAGAAATGAAACACCTTATCCAAGAATACGTCGAACAAGTCACAGATATTTCATTGTATTTAACCATGTTTGAAAGCCAAGCACGTTCATCAGAGATAGAAAAAAGTGACTGGGTATCGCAGCTCATTTACCGCTAGATTTAGCTCAAATAATTATTAAAGAGCCGGAAAGTAGGATGAAAGATTATTCTCACATGAAGGAAGTTTTATTGGAGAGTTTTAAAATGAAATTCGAAACATTCTGCGTAAAATTCTCCCTCTCTCTCTGTATATATATATATATATATATAAATAAAATTTATTTTTAAAAAGAGAATATAAAGTTAAAATGAAAGCTACATATATAAATTGAAAAACGTTTTTAGAAACATTGTTTTCCTGATAAAATACGTTTTAATTAAAATTAATAATTTAATAATGTTTTCAAAACTGATACTAAAAATAAATGTACACTCTTTCAAAGGATGTAATATCAACTCTTTCAAAGGATGTTTCATGAATAATGGAATACTATCAAAGAAATATTTGAATTCTTTGTTTACTAAACGAAAATTTTCTTGAATACTATTAAGAGTATGCAACTGAGCTCATAACGAGCTTTTGTAGGTCATTTTGAGATGAATGACATTTTGTGATTAGATCCACTAATTTGAAAAAAGATATTTAAAGAATATTTAACTAAGAATGCTTTAATAAAAAATTTCGAATTGGAAATATTTCAAATTAATTAATTCTAAAAAAATAATTATAATAATTAAAAATTATTTTCAACTTTCTTCAATCATTGTGCATTTAAACCTATTTATAAATGTTGCTATTTCTTAGGAATACTGATACGATTTTCTTAAGCAGGAATGCACAACCTTTTCAGGATGATGAAATACGAAAAAGGATAACGTTGAGGCCAAAGTAGCAAGCGAATGTCAAAACATGTTAGAAATGTGAAACCACTTTTTTGTTAGAAGTTAATTGATTTTATATTTGGTTTAAGATTGGTTTGGAAAATACTTAAAATAGAAGAAAGCCTCTTATCTGCTATTCCATTTCCTATTTTTAATTTGTTTTAATTCATTAATGAGAAAAGTTTCTCACAAATGTGAGGCTTCCAAAAAAGTTGCACAAGCAGCTGGATTTTATTTTAAGCACGAAAATTCCTCAGGAAAGTTTTTATAAAATTCTAATATCGTTTTTAATTTGAATTGATTTTTAAAAAATCAGAAAGAAATGCATAGATTTTGTCACAACTATCAACTACCAAAATTAAATTCACTCTGGATTTTTGACTAGAGGTTTTCTTATTTCTTTTGAAAACTCCTTTTGAGAATTGAGATATCGGTAGATGTACTTCTGCCACCGGAAGGCATAGTAAATTCAACATTAATAATAAACATTTAGTGTGTACTCACTTAATAATAAAGCCAGAGTACAATAGAAGATTCTGTTGCAAGCAGTGTCACAGTCAGACAATATACAGATTGTAAAGTTGCATTGCTTCGTAACTGTAGTGAAAGTTTTCACATGTTAATTCATACAAGTTTGTTACATGTCAACCTACATAATCCATAATAAATTAGTTTCTTTTAATAGCATTTGCGGTTTTCCTAAGCATAGAAAAATTGGAGAGGTTTCCTGACATCGATTCTGAGTAACTTCTCACAAGCTCAGTTCAACTCCGTACCCTTATTCCGCTGACATTCTACGAACGCAACACCCGACTTTTCAAAAGCTAAGCCAAATGTTGACATTTTTAATATAAATTATTGTTATAAGCTCCCAAATTACTGTTTGTACATAAATAAATTCATTCCTTTTAGTTTTATCAGTTAAAGGGTTAACATTACTACTCTATCATATGTTACTATTCTATCATCTGTTCATTCATCTGTTGTAACGTTAGCACAATTGTTCATGTTTAAGGAAGCTGCATTGCTCGAATGTATCAAACTGGAAAGAAGTTTACATCCAGTTGTTTGCCCCTTCATGGAAAACATTCTGAGATATAGAATCCTTCAACAAAACATCTTCCACAACATAATTTTTTTTAACCTTTCTACCAACTAACACAAGTAATCGGACCACGGATGCTCGATCTGTTGATTAATCAACAGCTAAGTTAGAATCAGTAGATTTTATTTGATTTTCAATGTCTTCATTCAACTGTTGGATTCTTTGAATAGTCATTCTATTTAAGTTTATGTTTTCAAATTTCCTTTTTCTTCAGGACAAAGTTTTTCTGGTGCAATCAACAAACATTTTTTAACAAAATCACCATCAGAGAATGGTTGACCTTTTTTAGCGATAATTTCAGTGACACCTAAGCTCATTTCGACATATGAATCCAATTCAGATACCTGTATTTCAAAAAAATGTGCTTAACTGCTGAGAGAAATTTTGATCTGTTCGATTTTTTGCGATCGTTCATATCCTTTCATAGATGCTAAATGTTTACACTTCGTCTCCTAATGTCGCTTTACGTTATACTATTTTGCCACCGCAATCTTGCAAGTACATATCAAGCATGTGACGGCATCATTGAACTATATAAAACAATATTTATCTGTGCATGAATCTTGAAATTTCTGATTTTGAAAATCCCATTCCTTTTCTCTCTCATTTTACTAAAATATTTCTATATTTCTTTATAAAATAAATGATACTGAACTAAAAATGCTGAATCAAAAGAGAATATCTGACCCGTTCTTGGCTGCGATAATGAAAAAACCGATCTGCCAGCAAAAGCACGCTGTGTTATTTATTAGAGAAAAAATCGATTTTTCCCCTCTTTCTACTAAAAATTGTAATAACATCCCTCTAAATCTGTCCTATCAACGAGAAATGAAAATACATAAGTATCAAGAAGTGAGTCAAAAATATCTCCACAAGTTTTACCTTCTATTTTCATTTTTACTCTTTTCAATTTATCTTTTCTTTCATTTTTTGGTAGAAGTAAATTTTCTTATTCCTTTCTTACCCATTTCAAGTGTTCTTCTTTTTTTTTTAACTTCTACCCGTTTTCGAGAGATTATATTTCTTTTTTGAGAGTATTTCGTTTTGATCTGCTGTATGATATGGTAAGCGCAGTTTCTGGTGGTAGAACTACAATATCTATGTCATCATCTTCTGAATCAAGTTCATTAACTTT
Source organism: Argiope argentata (assembly GCA_026289955.1). Taxonomy (NCBI): domain Eukaryota; kingdom Metazoa; phylum Arthropoda; class Arachnida; order Araneae; family Araneidae; genus Argiope; species Argiope argentata. The sequence continues at coordinate 465,739 of JAOUZG010041477.1, read as the reverse complement.
ATTCGGAGTTTCATCTAACGTAAGATATTCTCTTTTCGACTCTTCTATACGCGTAGAATGAGAAACACACACACCGTCGATCGAAAAGCGAAATGGATAATTGAACTCTGAGATTGAGCTAAATTACCCTTTTCCCGTTGACAGCACGTGTTTTCCTTCCCCCCGCGATGTAACAGCAAACAACTGACGAATGCAATGTCGAGACCTCATGGAACCTCGGCTAAAAATAGATAACATTCATGCCTCTTTCTCATTATTTTCTCTTCAAAAATCCAAGGTGAGCATTTTCGGTGGAGAAATACTTCAAATCAGATGCTCCTTTTTAAAAATGAAATTATTTATTACGTTAAGTATTGTTTCACAGAAATATTCATCGTTTATTGTCCAACTTAAAAATCGTAATTTATATAAAATTTGTTTGGTCATTAAGTTTTCGCACTCATTATTTTGACCGTTGCGTCAACGCAACACCAATGGTTAATGAGTTAACACAACGTTTTGGCTTTTTAGTAAAAGAAATTTAAAAAGAGAAAGTATTAGAAACATTCGAGAAATCAAACTTGTGACTATGATGAACTTTCAAATTCTAGACCTCTTTGAATTCGAAAAATACATTTTTGAATTTAAATCTGTCTATTTTCGAATACAGTAATTCAAACCCAATTACACACTATTCCAACTTTATAGTAAATTTTAAAAAGAATTCGTTCGAGAGAAGAATATCTATACGACTACATGGATATAATTTAACTCAGAGACTACAAAACCAATGAGCTGGATGAATAAAAATTGGTTTCACCAATAAACCATATTAAGTTTCCATTATTATCGAATTCGGGGAAAAAATCCATCAACGAATGTCTTTTTTCTATACGTATTTTTAAAATCCCGCAAATATAGTATTTCAAAATAAAGACTTCTTTCGTTATTAATATATACTATTTAGTATGTGATTCTAGGTCGAAATTTTACTGTAATTCACATCCTGAATTACAATCCAGATAATTACAAATACTTTTTTATTAATTTTGGCATCTACTTTATTACAGCGTTTAATTTTCTAAAAATGTACCAAAAATTGCCCTCTAATACGTCGTTTTAACTGTTCCTTGCAAATGAGATTTGGTTGAGAATAAAGAAGAACATTTATTAAAAAGGGTTCGAAAAAGTTTCGTGGTAACCACTTCTTCTGATTTTGATTTTGCTTTTCTTTTCAAAAGATTATTTTTTATTTCAATTTTTAAAATCTCAAATATTAAAGGGAATTTCGATAATTTTCATCAGTTGTCCATTTATGCTGTTAACGAATGTACCAGAGAGCAATTCTCAATGAAATCCTTTTCATTTAATTTTTTCTTTCCTTTTCTTTCCATGTTTATGATTAAAATAAAATTGATAAAACTAAATGCAGGAAGAAAGATAAAAATATAACCTCATTTTAATTTCTTTAAATTTGCACAATATTTAATCATTGAATACATCATAAAAGTGCGAATACAATTATCAATAGAATAAATTTGAATCAACATATATTCATTATTCAGAAAATATTCATGAATATTAGAAATATGCAAAAACTCAATGTTTATAAAACCCACTTTTTTTCTAATAAGTATAAAGGTGCGATCATTTTCTTTATTGTTTAATGATGTGGTTTAATTTTTGTTTCTTTACTCTATGACTTCTAATTTCTTGAAATAATTTTTTCAAATTCATTTTTTGAAGTCTGAAAAAATATTAAAATAATACACTCTCTTCAAATACTTTCAAATGAACCCAAAATTCCCCAAATGGTTAACCATTAAAAGAAATTAAAATATGCAAAAAACCATCTTATGACAAAAAAAAAATCAAAACTCATGTTTTTCAGGGAATACGGAAATTTCAGTCGAGTTTTGTAATATTACCGATTCCTTTTAAAACGTCCCGTTTAAGCCCTTCCCGGATGGACTACGTAATTTTTATACCACACCGATGGCAACCATGAGTTAGCCAACTGATCTGGCGCCCTCTCTGCAAGCTTCTGCATCAAATAACCGTTTGAATGAGGCGAAGCGCTATTGCGCTTCCCTTGCTTTAAAGCTAAATATTACTCGGCACTCAAGCGTTTAAAAACTGACTTTCCCGCCAAAATTCTTTATTTCCCCTCCACCAAATAAGAAACGAATTCAATTTATGTTTTCCTTAACATGTTTCCGACCGATTATATCAAGCGATTATCTTTATTTTCTTAATGTTTGATGCATTTAAAATTAACGAATAATTATTAATCACTTTTTCTGATTTATTTTGAAGTTCTTTCAAATTAAAATAATACAGAATGAAGAAAATTAAAATTTTTAAAACTATATCGCGTTACCCATGGCTTAGAAAATTCACGCATTTTGCTTTGCCTTAATTCGTGGTGAATCCTCAATTAGCGTTGAAAATTCAACACTCGAACAGTTTTTTGATCAAATATTTATAGCAAATGCAATTGTTAGGTCGGGATAACCTGATTGGTTGGGCTTTGGTTTCGCATCCCTGCGTAATGAGAGTTCGGACCCACTAGCCGATAGCTGTGCGTGTTTGTGGAAGCTGAATCTGTCGTGGTCTCAAAGTTGTCCATACCATCAGTAACTACTGCACCTCTCTTTCAGTTCTAAAAATAAACACAAGAACAACAACACCAATTGTGATAAATAATGTAATTAAAATAAAAATCTTCTTCTTTGACTTTAGAAGGGATTGGCTAAACTCTTTTTTATATGACTTATTTTTCTTCAGACAAGAAACTGAAAGAAGGAAACAAGAAACAAGAAAGATCTAAACAGTAAATCAGCTAAAGAATTTAAAAAATAGGTTCCTGAAATATACTTTTCCACATTAAAGTCTCCATGTAGAGGAGTATCAAATGTACCAAATAAAGGAATCAAAGTATCCATTTATCTACTTTTTATCTTCTATGTCTGTGCATATATGTATCCTATATATATTTGTATGCATACTTATAATAAACTTAATATGTGTGTGTTAACACTCTACAAGTCAGATCGTTTGACTCACAGTTACCAAATTTAGCAATCGTTAACCTAGAAATTCAGAAATGAATGCATCAGTGCGGTTATTTTAATTTTCAATAATTGAGAATTAAGCGAGATTTTGATGCTTTTTTTCGATAGCTTACTAAATTATTATCTCGATTAGACGATATTAACATAAAGTGGAACCTTAAAAAATATTTTTTATTGATGATACCAATATTTGCATTTATTAGATTCTATTTTCAATCAATTTTCAAAAACATGTATTTTAGCCATGTAATCCATATTTTTATTATTAATTATAGTAAAGAACAATGTGTGTGTGTGTGTGTGTGTGTGTGTGTGTGTGTGTGTGTGTGTGT
>JAOUZG010041477.1:445410-462344 GCA_026289955.1 Argiope argentata | reverse complement strand
TGTGTGTGTGTGTGTGTGTGTGTGTGTGTGTGTGTGTGTGTGTGTGTTGGCGCTCTACAGGCCAGACCGTTCGACCTACGGCTACCAAATTTGGTACGTGTATACCTTGGAGGCCTTTTTGAATTTTTAATTCAAATTTTAATTAAAAAATAAGCGAAATTTTAACTTTTTTTCGCTATAATATCCGAAAATATTACAGCACAAAATCGATTTTTGCAACAAGTTAAAGTTCAAAAACGCTTTTCAATGACGGATGTTTTGACCTGTAAATTAAAATTCTATTTTTAAGGAATTTTTAAACACTTGATTTAATCGTATTTTTCAACAATTTATTTCGCATAAAATAAAAATAAAATTTTATCTTCAAGAGGATCTCAAAAAAATCAGCTTTTAATAATATTTTGCCATCGCATTTTCAGATGTTCGGATTAAAAAAATAAGTTAATTACTACCAAAAAAAACAGAAATATATAATTTTCATCACGTGATTATATGAAATGAAATAAATAGGAAATGTGATATTTTTTTAAACAATAGACGCAAGAGAAAATTTTATTTGATAATTTGCAATATCAAAATTATTAATTCAATTAAAAAATTAAAAAAAATAAAATATATTACAAAAGTGCGATAGTTAAAACTGAATAATAATTTTTAGAAAAATAACAAACGAAAATCTTCTGAGAGTGAGATTAATTATTTAAAAGTAGGAAATCTTAAACGAACTTGAGGATAACGTCATTTCAAAGAAACGACGAACAAAAAGTCGTATATTCTTGCGTTCGTGTTTTTTTAAACACTAAGACATGTTTTGAATTATTACTTTTACTTATGAGAAGATGTATTGTGCAAATCAAAGAATTCGCCTTCGTGATTGCAATTAATCTCCGCATTTTAATGAACCATGCGAAATAAAAAAAGGTCTGCTTTCAACGATGTATACGTAATATTAAATCTATACTGGTAAAAGCAGGTCAGCTATTTGAAAACGCATTTTCTTTCAAACAAGCATATGTAATAATTAATCATGCAAAATTTGTAAAAGCAGATAAAAATATTTTTTACCCTCACTTTTCGGAGACATCAAAACTTTCTAACCAAAACAATATCATATTCTCATATGAGAAAAATTAAATCAAACATCATTCCAAATTAAACATATAAAATTTTTATTTTCAGCAAGTGTCTGCATAAAATAAAACAAATATGAGCATGATATTTTTAAAAAATAAATACAATAAAACATTTTTATTGATATTTAATAATACCTATATTAATAATTCAATTAGACAGTTTTTCTTAAGGCAAATCTGGCTCTACAAAGCATCTTCTGTAATCGGAGCACAACATCTAATTTCTTAATTTTTTGGGGAGAGACATACATCTCTTAATAGATGGTTTAAGTGAAGTATATAATTTGTAGATTGAGAGGAAAATCTGATGAATTACGACTTTTAAATTTTTACTCATATCATCTGCTTTGTGAATCATATTTAACAAAATATTCTAGAGACACTAAGTCCTTAAAATAAAAAGTTGTACTCCAATCAACTAAATTAATCGTCAAAGCAGATCGATGTATTAAAATTTCAATATAACTATTCGATAAAAACTGACTATTTTAGATCACTTTATCAAGATCTCAAAGAAGCCAATCAGGGTTATTCTAGAATAATTGGCCTAGATTATGAAAATGATAATTGTTCTTATCTTGCCATATTCATGTTTTATTTCCTCTTAATAAGTTCTTTGATTTAAATCTTTAATTTGTCGAACGTAATCTTCGGAGATTTTTATTAGTCACAGTGCCACTGCAGTCATCACAATGACGAAAGGCTGAATTCCTAGCCGTTATATAAGATAAATCTTTAAAACAATGATATTAACTGTCTAAAAAAATTCAATTTCCATTTTTAATGAATTTTCAAAAATAACTTAACCATATTTTTCAACAATTTATTAATCAGCAATTGACAATCAACAAATAAAAATAAAATTTAAGTTGCACGTTAACTTTCATCATCTTATTGCCAGGATATTAACAAAAGCTCAAAAAAAGTAAGATAATTATTAATGCAAATTAAATATATAAAAATGTAGTTTTGAGCACATAAGCGTCTGAAATTAAATAAATATGAAATATATTTTCAAAAATTAAATGCAAGGGAAAAGTTTCAATGGCCTTTAAGATTCATATTATTGATTTAATAAAGCGGTTTTATTAATAGCATATGTAGTTTGATATATGCAGAATATTCATTTTAATTAGATTCTAAGAACTAATAAATAAACATTATGCATCTGTTAACAAATTTGCTTAAATTTGGAAATTGAAACAAAAAATTCTTTGATAAATTACGAATTTTAAAATTTTACATAGATTCTTAGTCTTATAACATATTTAACAAAATATTCTTGATACACTAAAGATTTTTAAAAAAAATATTTGCCAAATCTTTTATTTTAAAATAAATTCAACCAACTAAATCAGAAAGTGGCAGGTTTGTGAAAGTTCGAGGGTACCTATTTTAATAAAAACACTCGGTTCCCCGCCCCCATCCAACGTCTTAAAGAAAATACTCCAAGAAGTGCCCGGGATTTCTTTAAAGGCGTTTATGGGACGAATGCGTGTGTATGTTTTGGCGCACTAAATGTCAAATCTTATAATGTAGAGGTAACAAATTCGGCTCAAATTTTCTTTGGATGGTGAAAATGGATGAGACTTTTTGAAATTTCAATTAATTAAAAACAAAATGAAATTTGTTCGTATTTTTGAGATAACTTCCAGAATTTTTATTCCAAATAACTTCCAGAAACTGAATTTTACATCATTTTAAATTACAAAGAATAATCTTTTCAATGATGCCAGTGTTTTAACCTATAAATTAAGATTCTAATTTTAATTCTTTAAAATTGCATTCTACTCATATTTTCTAACAATTTATTTCCCACAAATTGAAAATAAAATTTAAGCTGCACGTTCACGTTAAGAGTGCGTGAGAAAAAGCTAACAAAAACTCAAAGATTATTCAGAAGATTAAGTTATTGTAAAAAATTCAAAAACATTTAAGATAAATTAAACATTTAAGAAAATGTAATATTCAACAAGAGTTTACATGAAATAAAAAGAATATGGAATGTGATTTTTTTTTTATAAAATTGAGTACAAAAAAAGTTTTCGTTGATGTTTTAAATTATTTCTTTTATTATCTCTGCATCAATTAAAGCATGCATAGCTTGATATATGCAGAATATCAGCTCTAATCTGTACAGAATAGCTAATTTTTAATTCTTTATTAATCAGTATATATGTTTAAAATAAATAGATTAAATGAAAGAAATAATTATATTTTATGTAGTTTGAATCAATAAGTGTCCTGATAAATTATGAATTTAAAATTTTTATGTATATCTTCTGTTTGTGAGTGATGTGCTGTAAAATATTCTAAAGGCACTAATATTTTAAATAAAAAAATACCCCTCTTTTCAATTAAAGCTAAATTGAGTTATCAGAATTGAAATAAGTATTTTATGTGAAAGTGCGATTTTTTGCATTATCATCTTCAGAAAAATATGACTATAGGCGTTTGAACTTTCTCTGATACAGATTGGCTAAATTAATGAAATCATGGAATGTTCTAAAACGATGATATTCAAAGTTTGATAATTCGGTCAGACGGGATCGCAGAGGATTGAAACGCTCAGTTTCTCAAGATAATTTCACGGGATATGATTGATAAGATCACTATATAAAATGTAGACTAAATAATCATGTTCAGAAGCCCATTTATTGATTCAAATAAAACGTAAAATTATTTACTGTAAATCGTTTTGAAGTTAAACTGTATTTAAGGGTTAATAAGATAAATTTTTATAGAATAATTGTTTGAAACATTGCATAAAAAGATTTTGTGGTACATATAAAATGGAAATATTGAAGTTTAAAAATATTTTACAAAAGGAGAAATTTAGAGACTAATGTACATAAATATTTATTTGAAACTTTCAGAAGCCTTAATTTTGGAGAACCAGCAAGTCGGCAAAGGCGGCTAGTTTAACAATATATCTCGCAAAAAAATAAAATTAAAATTAAATCTCCATGAGCGCTTTACTCGTGCATAAAAACTGATTCGCTTTTACTAAAGTGTTATCGTCACGTTGACAGAAAAATCAAATTAAAAAAATATCAACTGTTTTCGCTAACTAATAAAAAATTCAAAAATTTAACACTTATGAAATGAAATGCATGTGAAAACTGTTATTAAAAATTAAAATTTGCTATCTCACTTTTGAAATTATCATGTGAGAATAGTATTTTTTTCTTCTTCATTTACTCACATGATTCTTATTCGCAATCAACAGCATTTAGAAAAGTAAAAGATTTTGACCATTTCTAAATCAGTGGGGTTCTAAAATTTTTCTTTAAAAAGAGAGTGAGAGGTTTTCAAATTTAATTTAAATTGTTTTGTAATGATTACGTGATTATTTTATTTTTAAATTACCAGCTTTTAGAAAAATATTTTTTCGCGCATGTATATACATAAAGAGAGACAAAGAGAGAAAGATTATTGAACAGAGAAAATAGTTTCAACTTTTTTAGTAGGCTCAACAATATTTTCAAAAATATTATTTGTTACTGACCTTCAAACTTTTGTAGCGATACGGAATGCAAGAGTGCTTCCCTTAGAGTCCCCTGTGGATTTTCTACACTCAAGACATTCGTAATAAAGTTTGTTTCATATAGCGTCTAGAGGCGATTGGTACTATAATGCTAGGCCACTATTCTTTGTGGTCCAGTCAATCAAATTCGCCATACGTCATTACAGCAGATAGCTGTTTTTGTAAATCTTCAAATTAACTGAAGTTTTAACCCCTAATATAAGGATATAAGGGCAATAACGATTTACATGTAAATTTACTATAATTTCTACTATTTATGGATTCATTACTTTATACTCTATTTAATTCAACTTTTTAAAATTTCACATTAAAATATAATTAGAAAGTTCAGAGCAACAGTTAATTTTTATTGTTAGGTTTTAAATGCTGCAAGCAACAGTTTTTTTAGGGGGGAGGGTTACGAAGGCCCCTTTCGATTTTTTTCAAAACTAGGTATAACGAGAGCAATAGGAAACATGAATAAATTTCATTCAACTTTGCACCGTCGCGCTTTTAGAAATTGTTTATAGATGCTTAACCTTAAGATTTAGGTAGAAAATCTAAATGAGAAGAAGATTCTGTCTTTTAACTCTTTAGAAAGGGTGCTAACTTCTGAAATTCCTAAAAACCAACTGTCGGACAAAAAGTCAACTCTTCAATTTACCGATATGATTAAGGATAGTTGAAACCGCTCCTTATACAGGCAAGCGAAATACTGGTACAAAGATTTCATCCGCTCATAAAGAAAAGATTAAAAGTTGAAACGCAAACCAAACAAGCCAGTGCGTTCTCCACGTGGTCGGGGAGCGTCGTTTATTTATAACTGCAACCGAGCAACAGCGGAACCTCTTTCCATCACCTTATCGATTTTGCTTGCCGGGAAGGAACGATTGGGTAGTCAGAAAGCGCTGCATAGTCGAAAGGAAGAAGAAAACTCCTGCTGGAAAACAGATTCTCCTCGGTGCCCCTGCGTCTACTGAACGCAATGCATTTAGGTAGGATATAGTGAGTTAATGGCCTGCTACCGCGTTTTTAATACAAACATAGCTCAAATCATGATATTCTCTTCTCAGGTTATAAAGAAACTTTTTTCAAAATAGAGATTTTTTATTCGCGATTATTCGAAAACCCAAATATAAAAATTAAATTAAATCTAAAACATCGCACAATTTGAAACGACATGAAATTGTATAAGCCTGTTGTCTCCAAGATTCCTCTCGGGAGTTAATAATTTAAAATATGAAGAGGAATACCGGTGCCATTCGAAGAAAATTGCTACTGATTCTTATCACGGAGATCAGGCTAATATCTTACATCTCGTGGCATGTTGAATAATTTTTTCCCTAAGAAATTTCCCACTGATATCTTTCTTTAATAAAATTCCAGAATTTCCTGGAGAATCATGCATAATTAGATGTAACTTTCTAGGATTTATTAATCTTAGCATTTTAGAACAAGAATTTTGAAATTCATTTTTTGTGTGTGACTACACAAATAAAAGAATTGTTTCCTAACTCGTTTTTTATAAATTTCCAGTTTTGCTTTTTGCTCGATTTTTACGAGAGTTAGATTTTTTATAGGTTCTTTTCTCTTGCTAAATAAGTTAGAGTTAGTAAAATGTGTAAGTGAGTACGTTGGAAAAATTACTTTATTGGTGAAATATTTAGATAAATTGCTTTGAACTGTAAAGGGAATATTAATTATTGATATCAGGGTATGGTCATCTTTGATCAAAGCGAGGCTGTTTTCCTCTTTCCTTAAAAGTGCATCTAGAGATAGTTTCTCGTATAAGTGTCATTGCTTTTTCAGTTCATCTAGATTTGGCATTCAAAATAATCTCATCTCGCAGTTGTTTCTGCAGTTTTTCTGATAAGATTAAAAAGGAAATCAAGTAAGAAATCTTTCACAGCTTATATACACTTTCCTTTTACAATAATCTTATAATTACAATGATCGATTATAAGAAAAGGAGCACACAGAAGTAGCGTAAAATTTAAAGATGATTCAAAAAGCCAAAAACTTTGAAATTTCTCAAGACGTTGGAAAGCAAAATTCCTTTGACTATTTATGCATAATGAGTTTGATCTTATCTGCACTATGAAAGAGGGCAATAGAAGAATCCAAGTAGAAAATAACACTCTGCCTAATAATGATGATGTTGCTATTCGGCATAAAATCTAGTAACATAATTTTTACTCCCATTAGTTTCAGTTATTTTTATTTTTCTCTATAATCCCAAACATTATAATAATATTTCCCTAGAGAGCCAATATCCGAATTTAAATATTATCAGGGTTATGAAGCTCTATAAGACTTTTGTTCGCTAATTATATTTCTCCAATTCTCAACAAATATTTTATTTGTATTTTTTAAAAAAAGGGAAAACTCTATAATTTGTATACATTTTTGCTTGGTTTATCAGATCTGATTAAAAAGGAAAAGTTATCTTGAAGAAATGTTTCATATATATAGCAGATGATTCAGTTATACATATTATAATATTTATATAAATGTGTATGAATATGAAGAAATTTTAAATGCTCCAAGCATTACAAATAGTCTTTAAAAAATTTAAATAAATTTTGTTTATAAATGATTTAACAATTGTATTTATTTATGAAAGTCATGAGTCGGTTTCAGGATGCAGCTTGAGTGTACAAGTTTATAACTGAAAATTCAGTCCAAATTTTAAAGTAAATTTATCATTTACTTTGTATTTGTAAAATTTTAATTAATAAAGGTCTTTATAAATAAATTGTTTTACACAGTTGTTGTTGTTTTCCTATCTCCTAAAAATAGAAAGAGGAAAATGATTTTTGCTTTGTTTTGTCGTTGTTTTTGTTTTTTAAAACAATTGTGTGAAGAAATTTTGTATAATTGAAAGTGGTGTTAAATTGTTTGGAATTTTTGTGAAATGTTAGAGTTAATCGGTTCTTGTGCTACAATTCGGTTCTTGTGCTACAAAACTAAACAAAACTTATCATAAATCAAGAAAATATTAGAAATGTGAAATAATTTAGTAATTGCTTTTGTAAAATGTTGTCTATTAGACACTAGCTAACAGTAACATTTATAATGAGGTATAAAGTTTCTTTAATATGAAGTTTGTAGTAGTAAACATAAAGAATTTCACACAAATGAAAGAAGTGTTACATTTTTGCGTATGGATTTTTTGTATAATAGTCAGAGTTTGTCGTAGATCCAATTTGTTTCTTTAGCCACAAAACCAAACCTTACTAAAAACCTTACAAGAAAAAGATATTAAAAGTAACTTTTTAAATTATAAAATTTTTATTGAATAAACATGTAATAGGAATGACATAATTTAGTTTTTAAATGATTTTAACCAATGCAATAAAATAAAGAGGACAATGTTCAAAATATTTTTAATAGGAATTTTGGTTTTATTCATTATTTTTTAGGAATTCTTTGTTTTTTGCTCATTTTAAGCTATATAAAAGCTTATAGTAAAATATAAGAATATATATTTATTATATAGAACTATATGAAATTTATTATATAGAACTATAAGAACTATAAGAATTATATATCACTTATAATTTTATTTATATTGGTACTTATAATTGAGTTCAATATGTATGTGTGTTAGCGCTCTACAGATCTGACAGTTTGATTTAGAGCCACCATATTTTTCTTATGTATACTTCGGGAAGTGTACATAAAAGTTACTCTTTAAAAAAAATTTTTAAAATGAAATTTTATAAAAAATGGGGATTAAAAAATATTTTTATAATCCTTTGCAATATCTATATTATTATTTCAATAATCAGCTTTATTGGAATTAAATATGGTTTAATATAAATATATTTAATTCAGAGCTCATCGTCTAATTTGTAAACTTGTAATAATAATAAAATACGTTTAAATAATCACATTTTATTTAAATTGAATCAATAGATACTATAATAAGTTACGCTTGTTTCGCTTTTATCAAGATCCTCTACTAATAAATCAGTCAATAAAATTGATTGATTTATGAAGATTTTAATATCACTATCTCAAATATGATACTCTAATTATGCACCAAGGTTTCTAAAGACTTATTGGTTTAAGATGTTTGAATTTTTCTAAACTATTTTATTCCAATTCTTCATTAGTCGATTATATCTGATAGCATAAGATATAAATGTTCATATACTTATTTAAAAGAGGAAATGTTATGAATATTTCCCAGAAAATTATTACTTATTGATAGCAGGCAGTACATACTTTAGGCTTTCTTAATTTTTGGAAATGTATAAATAAATCGAAACAAAATAAAATATTGTTTATTGAAGTAATTTTAGTTTTTGAAAGTAAAACCAAAAATTAAATTTTATTAGGAATCTGATTTTTTTTTTGAATAATTCTTCAGATATTACATAAAATATATATAAAAAAATTGTAGTGCACATAAGACTTAAATGCCGAACGACTCTGTTTTCAGCAAAAATAATTTTACAAAAAACTTTGTTTCAATAAATAAGGCTTTTATTTTAATTTAAGTTTAACCCATTTTACATTAATATAATGTTCGAGTTTTAGCGCCGGCTTGCTGGCACAGGGGTAGCGCGTCTGCCTCGTGTTCAGGAGGTCCCGGGTTCGAGTCCTGGTTCGGGCATGGTTGTTATTCTGTGTACTATCTGTGAGATGTGTGAATGTGCCCCCCTGTAAAAAGGGGTTGTGCAAGCGAATGAGATGAGTGTGTAGCAAAAGTCGTACTCTTGGCCCTAGTTGGCGCTACTTGAAACAAGAGACGCTTCACTCGGCTTAAATCTGCTGCTGGGTCCAGCAGCGAGCTTGTCCATAGGCAAGTGCCATTAGAACCAACCAACCATCAAGTTTTAGCTGGAGCGTACAGAAAATTAGAGTGACGCAAATAACAATATAGCTTAGTGTCTTTATGATAGTATATGTATTAATTATATGATTGTCTTCGAAACTTCAAAATTATATTTATATTTGAACTATTAATAAACAAGTTACATAAAACATATAAATAAAATTTTTAATAAGTATTAAGATTGGAGAGCTAGCTAGTCGCCAAAGACATGTAGTTAACCATAAAATATTATATCTGAATCCTGGAATTTGCATGGGCGGCAAATATATATGTTAAATTTTTTTATTCATACATTAGGTTAATATTAATATTCTAATTTGAAGTTCAAATTAAGGTACATCTTCTCTAAACAACAGAAAATTCATTTCGTGAAATGATAAATAAATTCACTCAGGTGCACATCACGTCACTTCCCCGCTAATGGAGTGTCTTCTTTATTCTTGAGCATGTGACCTAAGAAAAATTGCGTTTAGAAAGAACTCACCCAACAAACATTATTTTGCTGTATTTAAATATTCTTCTGTTAGAGAATATGAATATGGCATATATTGTAATAAAAAGAATTTGGTAATAGGAAAGAAAAACAAAGTTTCCTTTTCGTAAAAGGGCGAAACACAAATTATTAGTTTAATTCGTAATTCAAACATAATTGCACTCTATTTTGATTGTTTAAAGAATGAAGCATTAGCTAAGGAGATTGTAAGCTTTAAATTTACAATGAGTGATATACAAGTAAAACACATCAGTTTCCAGGAAAAATAGTATCATCAGTACTAATCTTTCTGAAAGAAAATTGGAATTCATGAGAAGCATTAAAGTTCTTGGTTGTGGTAATACCGAACAAAACATTGGAACTTCTAATTAAATCATTTTCATTGTTTTAAATACTTTAATATACCTAGTAAAAACAGCGGTTTGATAGCTTCTTTTAAGCAAATCGACTCTTTGGAATGACAAAGTTGTCCTCGAAGATCCAAATTCCAAATCGGTTTACCATGAAAGGCAGTTAAAAGGTATGGTAAGAGAACTTTTAAGAAATAGCCAAAAAATGTGTTATTAGGTACAATAAAATAGAGAACTAAATATTTCCAAAGGTTGATTTTAATCCATTTAGAGAGAACCTACTTTTCATTTCTCTCTTTTTTCCCCCCAAAATGGAGTAAATTTTTATCTCTCAAGGTGGCAATAGCAAAATATACACTTTCATTTACAAAGCTTCATCAAATAAGGTGCGCATTAAATCAAAGCGTCTGGCTTCTGTTTAGGAAAAATGATTTTAAAAAAATTAAATATTTTACATTTTATACAGCTTTATAGCGAAAAAGTGTTTATAATCAATGAGATTTTCTTACACTAATTTATGCATTCACAAAGTTTCATAACGATGTTTACAAACTGACAGAATATGCTTATTTCTAAATCAAGAGGTATTCAGCACAAATTTTGATAAAACTATTTAACACTGAAATACAAATTCATTCAATGTATAGAAAATGTGTAATTTTTATGAATCTACCCACTAATCAGACAATATTGACTCAAATGAATTTTGCTGGTCATGCATAATATTCACTTCAACTAATCAACAATTGCAACTTCGACTTGACACGAAAAGAAGGAGAAACTTCTGAAACTGAACTTTTCAGATATTGCAGAGAGTATTGGAATGTCTAGCAATAACATAATTTTTCTCTCACACACTTGTGCGCTTTATTTTAAAAAAATTAGCAAATCAATTGAGTTCATTTTAACTTTCATAAGGAATAGAAAGGGGCCGTGGAAAAGGGGCCATTATATATGATTTTGATGATATATAATGAGTTCAAAAATTGATGTCGATTTGTCGTTCAAAAATTTTGTCTTTAAATCATAAGTGGTGAACTCGACTGCATATGCAGAAGTATTGTTAAAAGAATACAAATACTGTACTTATAGAAGATGTTCTCTTTTAAGCAAGTTTTTAAACATTTATGCTAATGTATTATTTGACAGTTTTCTAAAATTTTATAAAAGCGAATAAATCGATTTTATTTCTTGATTCTGCTTTTCAATAACTTTCTGCAATTTTTATATTACCTTTGAGAATTAAAACAAACACTCCGCTCAAATACTGGTCAGACTTATGAAAGAAATGGTCTAAATTAATGAATTTAATATCTCTGCGAATTTTACGAACAGAGGCATGAAAGATTGCATCTTTTCTCTATCAGCCAGACATGATTGCGAATTCCAGTGCCTCAAAATTCTGAGCCGTTTTCCAAGGACAAAGACGAAATGAAATCGTCTTTTTCCTTAAAATAAGGATGAAGTACTTAAAAATAAAATATTATTATCTTGGAATTTCCTTTATTCATTCATTCATCCAAACATCACAGTGCAGGGCACTTTCTCCACGAGGACTCTACAATGGACAACGAAGGAGATGGCCCGGGGAACGAAGCAGAGCTCTGTAACCTGTCCATTTCCTTCGGATATTTTTTTTTTTACAAAAGAGTATTTTTTTTAATTTATGCAGAATGAAAACATATAATGATAAAAATAAAGTTGGTATTTTAAATTCGTAGCTTAGAGTTAGTGTTTAATATTTTTCATTATCATTTTTTTAATTTTTATATTAATCATATGAACATTATCACAAAGTCTTCAAAGAAGTCGAAACGTTTTTGGAAACCAAAATAATTGAAAATTCAAACTTGTTTTTATTTTATAATTATTAATAAAATAATTTAAATTTATTTATTAAAGTAAAATTGGGAAGGCTATTATTTACTTTCTAATTTACCGATGGTATTTCTACAATTGTTGTAGTTATGTTGTAGTGTTAAATAAGGGTTCAGTTGCTCGAAAAACTCTAAAAAACTTAGTAAAAAATTTATACAAGCCGTCATTATCATTAAAGTTTATAATTTTGCTATTTAATTTTTTTTAATTTTAACATTTCTGTTTGCCAATTATCCGTAATAATACAGAGTACAGTTAAAATTTCCTTTCTGCATTCTATATTTAATTGCTGAAAAATTTATCCAGTCAGCATGATCTTGAAGAAAATTTTGTTCTCTTTTCCTTCTTCTAAAAAAAGAGGGTTTTTTCTAATATTAGAAGTTAAAGTATATAATTAAAGGAGGTGGGAAGTGCTCTAGCGATATTTCACAGAAAAAAAAATATCACTGACGATTTCTCAAATGATCATTTTATTTACTCTCACAAAATATTATTTTGCAGAACCTTGAAAATTTTTTACAGTAATTCAAATTAGTCATTGAATCAAAATTACTATTTTGCATTTAATTTCATTATTAAAACTTAGTTAATTTCTAAACAGAAATATTTTTGTAATCGTATAAAACTACTTTTTTGGCAAATAAGGTAAGAAATATGTTAAGGTTATTCGGATTTTTGCACGCATGTAGACATTTATTAATTGGTTCATCATGTTTCAATTATTTTCACAAAAAATCCTTCAAAATTGAAACTGAAAGGCATCAAATTTTACATTATTTCTAAATTTTATACAGCGATTGATTTTAATTCACATTTACCATATTTTTCTAAAATGTACTAATTGTAAAAAAGTGTTGAAAGAAACAGCAATTGCTAAAATTTTTATTTTCTATCTAATTAGGGTTTGATGATAATGGAATAAATTTAGAAAAATGTAGAATTTGTAACTAAATAATGTATCAGAAAAGTAATCGTGAGAAAATTGATTTCGAAGAAATATTTGATCAGTTAGTTAAATTAAGTAAAGAGGAAGAAATAGATTTTCTTAGTTGATTAACAATTTTTCATCAGCTTAGTTAATATGTGACGTTCCTTTTCCTTTTCAAGCATAGCATGATTTGAAAAGGCTCTAATCAATCACTGTCAACGTTAGAGCCAAATAAGTAAATTATAAAAACGCCGGAAGGTTGGGAAGTATTACTAATTAATTCTACTGGGAGTACTATTAAATAAAAAAAGGAATATGAGTAATTTAACTTATTTCTTTAAACAGTGGAACAAGATTAATAAAATTAGCCTAGCAGTCTTGGGGTTATCAGGATCAGTTCATTGGCAGTTAGCAGAGAGGTATACAGTCACGTCTAATGTAAACAAAGATGACAGAGTAAGAGGGAAGCCGTTTGGCCAGTTCTTCGGCTAGGATCATTCATTTTTCCCAAGCGGTGTCTTTTTGTCCCGTGAAGCCTAGGGTGCCAGGGATATCTCTGATTGTTTTGAATATTTTGTTTAGTTCCGTTGCTTCATGTATGCTTCCTTGTTGTGCGTTCTCAGCTCCAACATTTGTTTCTTTATGTTTTTGCCAGTCGTTTCGTGGGACTGGGGGGGGGGGGGGTTACCTGACTCAGTTGTCGTGACTGGTTCGCTGTTTTGTTTACTTTTTGGTTTTGCTACTTCCGAGTTGTTTTTCCCTAGTTGCCCGTTTTTGTTTACCGTTGGTTAGGGGTAGCTCGGGCATCCTCGATAATTTGATGCATGTGTTCCTCCGCAGTTGGCGCATTTGACTATTGTATCGGGTTTCCCTTTCTTGTGGCAGTCTTTAGTTTGATGGGGTTCTGCACATATCATACATTTGGGGTGTAGTTTGCATCCTTTGGATCCATGATTCCGTAACTGACAGTGAAAGCATTAGTGGTTTTCCCTAGTAATGTATTTTTCTACTTTAACTATGAAGTAGGATAGGGTGTTTAACCTATAAATTTCTTGAATATTATCGGTCTTAAGAAGGTGAATTTGAAATATTGGGAGAAGTTCCCTAGTTTTGCATTTTTTCAGCTGATTTGCTCTGTCTACGCGAAAGCATTTTTCAGTTAATTTTGCTTTTATTTCCTCTAAGTCACTGTTAACGGAGAGTCCTTTTATGACGACTTTTATGGGTTTTTCTGCTCTCAAGGCAATTACAAAGTATTCCTTACCATGTTCGTCCAGGTATTTCATTAAGTGCCAGTGATCGTCGGGGTTCTCAGGGTTAGAGTTTAATGAAGTCTCCGGCTTCCTTAGCTTAACATTTAACATTATGTACGGTATTAAGTCTCTTGATTATTTCTTTGAATTCCGCTGACCTGCGTAACATAACTAGCGGGATACTGGGTTGTAATTGGGTAGTTGGGAGTCATCCATTTCTTCATTTAATGCATCGTATTTGAATATTTACTGGTTCCTCTGCTGAGGGTTTTTTTATTTGGGGGGACTTGCTTACTATTCTTTTGACTGTGTTTCCTCTTAAATTTTTGGGGTTCATCACTATCTTTGGCTTGAGGTTTAACGTATATTACTTCTTTTACGATGTTTACGTCTTCATCCATTTTTTCGGTGCTTAAATTCTCCCCCGTGGGGGCTGCATTTAATTCTTCATTTCTAACAGGGATTTCAACTGTTAGTTCTATTTTTAATTTTATTTAATCCGCTCTTCTGGCTAATGCTCTGATCCTGATTAGCTACTCTATTTTTTTCATTAGCGTGCAGTAAATAGTCTTTAAGCGAAGTAATGCAACGTCTAGGAATTTTTTTTTTTTTTGTCCTTTGAATGCTTTAAATACTGCGTCTACATTAAGGTTATTTCTTATTAATCTACTTTTAATTTCCTCACATTTTACTTTAAAAAATTCCTGATCGTACAAGTTAGGGGGGATTCTCAACATAAGATCAAAACACTCACCCATTTTTTTCTGCACACTTGTGAAGTTGGATCGACATCGTTTCTTTATCGTTTCATTCCGAGGCTTCCTCATATCCATCTAATAAGGTTCTGATGTTCTCCTGGTGCACTTTGTCTCTCTTCAGCATCCGGGCGATTTCAGGGGGAACATTCATCTGTTGGATGTCCTCATCCATCTCTTCGGAGTCCGCGGATCCTTCCATAACTTATCCTGAAAAGGATGAGACGGGCCGATCTGACGCTGTACTTGCGGGGGGGGGGGGGGGCCCGCCGGTTGGGGGCGGGGGGGGGGGGGGGGGGGGGTCCAGCCGATTTGGGTCTGGTCAGGAGATGAGCAAGCACACGTCTTCGCTCTACGAATTCCCTAACGAGGAGTAACGATCTGAACTGACTCAAATCTAGCGATCTGAGCGCAATCTTTTGCTTTCCGGCAATTGTAATGGAAAGTTTTTCTTTTCTTTTCTTGTTTAAAAATTATTCTACTAAGCAAAAAAAAAAAAGCAAACTGTATTCGAAAATAATTTTTCATTTTCAAAACGTTAATAGCCGAGTTTGTTAATTAAAATCATGTTTTTTTGCATTAATTAAAAATAATTATTTTTCTTAATTAAGTAAACATTTTATTTTTTATTTACTTAAAAACATCTTTATATTTTACATAACATGTTCAAATATTGTCTGTCATTATCTCAAACAGAGAAAAAAAAGGCTTTATAAAAACAGATTATAAAAGTGACATATGTCTTATATCCCCTTCAAAATACTGTGCTTATGCATATATCAGTACTATCCATGTTATTAGGGAGAGAAATTATAAAATCTTAAATTATATATTATAGACATCATTTACGATTTTATCTATTATTGCAATTATTCTTTAAAGTTTAAAGCTGGCAGGAAACCTCTTTTTAATATCATTTATCTGTTGATAAATGATATTAAAAAGATTTATCTGTCGTAAAAACTATTATATCCCGATAAAAAGATAAAAAAATTAAAATTGATCAATTACTTAATTATTTTCGAAAGTGATAAAATTCTTAATTAACATAATTCTACATATTTATTCCGTAGATTGTTCATTTTAGTAATTTTAGTGACTGGAGGTAAACAATATTTAAAAAATGGAATTCAACAAATCTTTTGTTAAACCGCCTCAGTTAAAGCTGCTTTGTTATTATTTATTAATTGTATGGTTATGTAAATCTAAATTTAGGTAGTTAATTTCAATAAAAATTAACCTTAATTAACAATTGTAAATATATACTTGCATATTAGTTTTATAAACATCTGGTTGAGTATCATAGCTAAATGAATTTCTTTGATAATAAAATTCACAATTTTTGTACAATAGATCTTTATTAAAACACCTTCTGATGAAAGCAATAGGGCATGGATGAGCAACAAATTGTATATCACATAGCAAAATCTTGACTCTTATTCTGTCGAGGTTTTACGTTAATTGGAAAATGTCATATAATTCTAAATTATGATATTAACTTTAGACAAAAGCATGTATTATCAAATTAAAGTTTAAGAATGTTAAGTTAAAAAAATACAGAGTATTTGGTGAGACCATAAACGAATTTTCAGTGACTAAATAAAGCTTATGATTTGGTTAAGAACATCTTTTTTTTAATAAAATGAACCACAATTTATCACGCCAAATCATTGTTAATGAAACACAAATAAAATATTTTTAATCACAATTTCTCTACATAAATAATGGCTTAGGATTTAAACATAAATGATTCAAATATTTGAACTAAGAACATT
>JAOUZG010041477.1:410361-422065 GCA_026289955.1 Argiope argentata | reverse complement strand
TATATATATATATATTCGTGTAATCAGTTGATTGAATATAAAAAGGAGCAATTAGTTGTCCTTTTTAATATTTTGCACCAGTTAAGGATGAAAAGAAATCAATATACGAAATAAATAACTTAAAACATGAACTGTTAATCTTAAAATTAAGGATACCCTTTGAAAGACTTAATTCATCACATTTGCATTACGCTTATTTTAAGAAAAAAATATTTGTCAGCGCTAAACTTTAACTTATCAAATATATAAATAAATAAAAAAGTTATTTTTTTCGGGTAGTTTTAATGATCCTACCCAAATTTGATGCTTTAAAAGAAAACTTTCTGTTTTGAAGTTTTTTCAAAAAAGTCATTCTGGTTTTCAAAAGATTCACCTTCCTATTTTCAAAGCATGCACCTTTCTTTCGCTGTGATTTCTTTCTCATAGCAAAGTCAACAGACTGAACACGATATTCTTCAAAGGAAAAATATTGCTTTTTGCAAAACACGTTTAGGAAAAGTTGACTAGCTTTCGACTGCACAGATCCGAAAATGGAAAGAAAAGATTTGAATAAAGATATGAAATTAAAAAGAATTTTTATATCTATGCAAAAGAGTGAATGTGAATTGTTGGCGATGAATTTTCCAGGTGACAGCTTGTATTTGATTGAAGAAAAAAAAACTTTATCAATATCCCTATTTTGAAAATGTTCTAACCTTTTTTAAAATACATCAATAATAAGGATGTCATTATAATTATCTATATTATTTTATAAGATATGAATCTGTTATTTCATGCTATTTCCAAGCATATCATGAAATAATTGGGGAAAACAGATAAAGAAACTATGTAAATCGAATATTTAGGAGTTATTCACAAGATTACAAATAATAAACAGCAGACAAATAAATTAAAACAAGGATAATTATTTACAAAGCAGAGCTAAAAAGGTACTCTGTTGATTCATATACTGCTTAATTAGGAAAAGATTTAAATCGATTTGTAAAGTAATGCATCAAAAAGGTCTCTAAATTTTCTAATGTATTCTCCTAATTTCTTAAGTTGCGAAAAAGTATATACAAATTTAAACTGCCGTATAACAGATGCAGAGTCTAAATTTTATTAATATTAAGTTCAAAAACCATAAGATAGATTACGAATTTAATCATTTTCTTTCCGATAACATGTTAGAATGTTTAATATCATACATTTGGTTCAAAATGTGTGAAGAGTTTATACTTTTCTTAATATAAAATAAAAATAATTAAATTTTGCCAAAAAATTGCAACCCAAATTTCAGTAAGGTGTTTCATTTATTCACTTTTAAATTATTGATTGCTTTTTAATTTGTCTTCTTATGGCATATATTTATTTTGTTAAAAAAATGATCACTTTAAAATTATTCGAGAAGAAAAAGAAGAATCGGTAAAATTTAAATATTTTCTTTTTGTATGCCTTAACATTTAGACATATCTGTATTTAAAATTTCGAAAATCCTAATTATGCGATAAAATAAAAGCTGCGTCAAATATTTCAAGAAGAGATATATCCTTTATAAAATTATATAGGTATACGATATTTATAAATTGTCTACCCATTTTAACTTTTAGCATTTATTTTGCTTACTACCTTCGTACATACAAATATGCAAGGTGTTCTAAAAAAGTGGAACATTAATTTAGTTCCATAATAATTTAGTAAAAAATATATATATTTGGAATTGCAAAATTTCATGAAGTAAGATATCCAAATGTGCAAAAATGTTTCTGTAGAACATAAAAGAAAAACTTATAAAAATAAAATTTTTATTCAGTTTTTTAATTAAAAATATGACAATGGATTAAAAAAAATTCTTTTACTCATTTATTAGCTTCGTTTCGTTTTTCTTTCTGCAAAATTTACTGGATTATTTAAAAGCAAATTTTATTATTAACTCGCGAAGTTTTTTTTTTTTTTCAGTTCTCAGACTGATGAGTGAGATAATTTTTCTTTACCTTTTTCAGGTAGAATATACTCATCCCCCAAAAAATAAGAGATTTAAAAGGATACCTTTAACTGGTAAAACAGACCACGAAAATTGGCCAAATGCGACTATAGAAAACTGCCCAAAATTTAAAATTTTAATAGATTTTCTACCAGTTTTAAGACATTTAACCTTATAATTATGAATTTTTAATTCAGAAACATAATTTCATCATATAAAATATATGTGAATAAAAACATATTCCATATAAACTGTCGAAGACAGAATTTGTTTGCATGCGAAGTTTTTCAGAGCACAAGAAACTTATATTGACAAATGCTGCATTGCTTTTATTAAAAGAACAAAACATGGTAATCACGCCATCTGATTAATAGATTTATTGGGTGTTTGTACTTTTTATTTGACGCATGCTGACACTTGTTGATGGCTCAGCATTGAAATCTGCAGCAAGAGATGTCCTTCTGTCACGTTTAATGGTTCTTCGCAGTCGTCTTTGGTGCCGTTCTTGCACGATCTTTTCCTCGCAATTCTGGCGGAGATTTGATGTTTACAGGATTTCCGATATTCACGGTACACTCTTGAAACGGCCTTACGGGAAAATCCCCATTTCGTCGCTGCATCGGAGATGCTAGGTCCCATCCCCCGGCTATCGTACCACGTGGAAATTCACTTAAATCTTTATAACCTGCCATTGTCGCAGCAGTTCATAGTGTTGTGAGCCTGAGATGTTTTAATTGATCTATAATTCATGAGATGGAACGCAAATACAAATAAGGTAAAATAGATTAAACACTTCATTTAAAAAATCATGGATTCTGTTGGCATCCAAAGAACAACCATTACAACTATGAAAAAAATTCCTAATTATCAGAATTAGCAATTTATTATTCAAATAATTAGTAAATTTATAATTTTGGCAAATGTTCTCCTAGAAATACTGGGACAGCCGTTCTTATTAAAAACGGCGTTGAACAAGATTAGGCTATTTTTCCCTCAACAACTTCTGAAATTTTATTTTCAAAGTTCAAGAAGGAATATTCTCACAGTGCCTGGCACTTATAAACTTTCCCTTACATATACAAACAGACGAACTTCATAGCAGTTTCTGCTCAAGTAGTTGCATCATCTGCTTCAGATTTCAATGTGAAATGTTTGATGTGGAATGTAAATCAAAACTGCCGGAGTAGTTAAACACTGCTCAACTCAGCTGACCACAACGACCTTCTAATAAAAACTCCTTCGCAGTCTAACTGTTTTTCCCTAATTCAATTTTCTAATTCTGCAATTGATTATGCAATTGTTAAAGTTACTTCTTCAGAGGAATTTACTCCATTAAATGTATAGAACAATGAATATGGATCTGTCGGAATTGAATTACTAATTCTCAACAGTGATTTCGGTTCCTTTCTAAGCCCTTACAACACCTAATTAGGTAAAAATTATATATATATATATATATATATATATATATATATATATATATATATTCTTCTCAGTCGCTAGCAACTCCAATAAAAAAATACTGAAACTATTACAAAGCAGCAGCAAAACAGGAATTCACAATAATCTTTCAAATTATAAAAAGATCCACAAACTTTCAAAGATGAATGCAAAAATTTCCCTTTATCCTTTTATATTTTTTTTTCCTCATTTCTGGATGAAGTCAGTGTTTTCTCACAGAATCTAGAATATTGCTTTCCAGAAAAGTCAGAGCGGCGTAAATCATTTTGAATAAACATATCGGCTTAATCAAATAATCATATTGAATTTGTAGTACAACGTATGGTGAAATCGAGAAAAGGTAGTAAGCTCTTTTGCCCAGGGAACCCATCAGTCTTTTCCGTTAGGTCTGAAAAGTTCATGAAAAAAATGCGCAAACGGGAATAAAAAATTATTTTAATGAAAACAAAATAACATCTTCAGAGTAATTTGATTTTAAAAAATCGAATATTCATCAGCCTTTTATAGTACACAATAACAAAAGTTTTAAACTTCAAACTCTATACTAGTGGTGTTTTTCTTGATATTGAGCGAGTTTTTGATAGAGTTTTTGATGTCTTTTCGCATTAATCAAATTTAATTACCCTGTTTATGTGATCCGATAACTCTGTCAATCCTTCGATATTAGTAACTTCAAAACAATCATTTGCGGGAAGTTTTCTCTACAGTGTGAGTTACAAACAGACACATATATAGCGAGCGTCTTAGTTTCATCTTGCATCCACAGCCAATTAATTACTTCATCCACTCAGGTAATGGGAATTGCTTTAACGAAGATGCCTCTGCAATTCTTCTCATAAATACAACCTTTACACTATTCACTAACACTTAGTAGCATTTTTTTTTGAGAATATGAAGTTTGTTTTACCAATTTGTAAATTTCAGTGAATACAGAAAATTTTCAAGAAATAATTATCCGAAAAGGCCATGCTATTCTGATGTATTCTGGTGATGATTAGGTGTGTACTGAAAGTGGCGCTGCATTGATAAAAAGCTCATAATTAAGATCTTAAATATATAGAATTTAAATAGTTGTTAAAGGACTAGCTATTCAAAAAAACCTTTTATATGCTTAAGTATTAGAAGCTAAAACAGTCAAAGGAAAAAGGGGAGGGAGAAAAAGGGAGCAGGCATAAGAAGAAAAAGGGGAGAAGAAAAGAAGAGCCTGCATAATATTCCACTGCTACAGAATCATTGGAGCATAAATAGTAAATAATGAAATTGACCAAAAATAGGCAATTGAATTTTGAAAACAGAAAAATCAATTTAAAAAATAAGTAAAGTGAAAAATACAAAAAAAAAAGAAAAGAATAAATAAATAAATAACAGAAAAAATATAAATATATGCATTGGCTCAGTCTAAGGTAGAGTCCATTATCCAATATTTCTTCTTATACTCATTATATTCTGTTCACCTTCAGCAGTTCTTGACAAATAATGATAAATTATTATTCAATTCGGAAAATCATATCTTCATTGTGATATAGAAAATCCAAGATATAAGACCATACTATAATTGTCCAAAACTGTACAGAATTTTTTGTTGTTGAATGGACCATTCAGGTCAGGCATCTATGGTCTCTAATGAATTGCAAGTTTATTTTTTTCTATACAATAATTATATCATGATGGACCCTTAATTATATAATTACTTTGGATAGTAAACAAAACATATCCTATTGTCATAGAAAAAAACTCGAACTTCGGTCTCAGTTGAAAAATGTTTTTTAAATAAATTCTCAGATCCTCTTTAATGCATGCAACCATGATTTGTAAAGTCTCTGAGCCCATAGATACAGAAAAAAAAAATACAAACCATACAATACAAAATTTTAGCTGTTAACAACAAGTTGCAACAATCATGATCTTATATTATTGCAATACCTTTAATTTAATCTTACCCAAAAAGAATTTGTTTTATTTTTTAGTATTGAAAATATCAAATTTTCATAAATATACCTCGCAGAGTATAAGAAATGTTGGGAAAAAACAACAAAAAAGCTATTTTTAAAGCACTAATTTAATTTCATTAGTATTGGACTTTCCTTCTTCCAATAGAAGGTTATGGATATGTTAATAAAAATATTAAAAAAAATTAATCATGCGAACTAAAATTTTCTACATAGTATAATTAGTATAATAAAGTAAGTTTACCACTTTTTTTTCCCCAGAAGGAATCTTACCTACGATTCAAGAATTAAACAGATTTAAACGACGCTCATTTTGAAATATCACTGTTCAAAAATCATATTAATTTACCATCTACAGAAAAATTAGTGGCGTTTAACTTTGTTTTGAATTTGAACTTATCACCATCCATTTAATTTTCTTTCCAAAATGCTTATATTAGAAAGAAAATTTTTAAAAAATGTAGAAAAGGAAAATTAATTAAATGTACCTATGTGCCATTTATGGCACATAGGGAAAAATAAAAATAAAAATTAATCTTTATCTAAATTAATACATTAAAAACTGACTGTTCGAAAAGGATTGTTTTAGAGTATGGTTCAAAGATAAAGAAATTATGTAAATTTATAACAGTGACGCCTAATTAAACTCAAGTTGGATGGCTGAAGCTTGATTGGTACAAGATATTCCATAGTATCTTTGCGCTGATGTGCGATGCTCTAAATGCTGAATAGAAGCTTAATAGTTTTGATTCAGAAGCAGATAAAAAATGACATTGTTTTTGTTGTATTCTGTATCTGATAGATTTTATATTATAACTTTAAGTCAAACTAAAAGAAACGCTCATTTGTATGCTTTATGGCTCATATAAGGCAGTTTAGAGTTTTAAACATTTTTGAAGAGGTGAAAGAAATTTCTATTTATAATAATTTTGTACCAGATATAATTTTCATATCACTCTGGTGTTTTCATAATATAAGGAAGTAGATTTTTTTACAGTTTAAATTTAAACAATAACAGCAATATTATAGCGTTCAATAATTTCTCAGAAATTTCTTAAAACTTCAAACTTACAGATTTTGAATGAAAGACGAGAAGACATTTTTTCCCCAAATATATTATAACATGCAATCTATTAACAAAATACATATCGGGAGGAATAAAAGTTTAAAAAAAATATTTTATCATATAACAACCTCTAAAAATATTTACAACAGCTTAGATTTTTTTCTTCTTTATTGACATGGTAAAAGAAAAAGAAAATTTCATTCTGCATATTATATATTCAGTGGAGCAAATATGTGAGTTGATATGCGATTAATCGAAATTTTTCAAACTGTATAATACACCCAAGAAAAGTGCAGAGTAAATCCCTTCAAGAATATTAAAATAATATGGACGGATTATTCGGATTTTAGATTGCATCTGATAAAAATCAAATCATTGCTTATTACAATTTCCTTTTCAGAATTCGAAGGTAAGTTCTTCCAACCTTATTCACTTTCATCATTTCGTTTTAATCGTCTGTTAAAGCGAGCAAAGAAGGGTCACTCAATTAAATACTAATGCGAAACTCATTATTCGGGAATTACGAAGCACGAATGAAATAACAAGAAAAGAAGCAAAATTCGAATTTTTTCTTTAATGACATCGCTCACTATAAACAGAATTCACAACGGTTCAACCTATAATGTGCTTTTTTTTTTTACTTTTTTACTTTCTTTTTTACTTTTCCCCCTCACATTTGAAATTGAATAGAGAATGAAAATATACTCCTGGGAAAAAGGGTGGAAATACTAGAAGAGGAGGGGGATGACTCATCCGAATCACAGGTTTTATTTCAGTCGTGATAGAAATGCCGTAGGCTACACTTGATTTGTTTGCACAGGAAAAATACGTATTCCCAGCAAATAATGGATTCATTTTACATCAGGAATGAAACTCTTTTTTGAAATGTCCATTTGTAAACAATCATCGGTTTTGTGGTTAGAGGAAGAATCTTATGTATGCCCATCCCTTTGTAACATTTAAAGACAAAATGTTAAGGAACAATAGTATAGTAACTTACGCTTGAATTAAAATAAACTCACACACAAAGAACTTTCATGAATTTCACTTTTGATTAGAAGGGATGCAATGAATTTTGGCCTTGGTTGAGGGCAGTACAAGCAGGTAAAAATTAGAAGAATTGTTTTCTAAATTATATAGCAATAAATTTACATGATTTTTATGTATAAGGGAATTCAATTTCTTATTTATTCTAAAGTGAAATTAAGTGAATTAAATTACCATAAAGTATAGGATCGCAGGTAACGTTTATTCTTTGCAAATCGCAAAAATGGGCATCGAAAAGGCATAAGCCCCGAAAAAGAGAATTGCTGTATAAATACTAATGTTAGGAACAAGGTGATCCATAAGAAGACTTCTTGTATGTAAATTTTTCATGCATTCGAAGAAAACAAAAGTATCGGGCGAGCATTCATTAATGAGCATTGCAGAATCGAGGTTCGTTAAACTTCATTCGCTACCAACAAGTCAAATGTCCCTAATGTGGTTAAAATGTGCTCCAAATTATTGGTGATCCCAATAAATCCGGGGGAGCTTTCTAGAAGAAAATAAAGTACTTTGTGCAGATGAGGCGATCGTGCAGAAGATATGGTCCAAATAGATCACTCTTCCAAATGTTAATATTCGTTCGAAGATATAGTCAACCATCTCCTAAATGTTAATCGGAAATTGGGAGAAAGTTACTTGATAAGTGGTGTAATATTTTCCAAGATTATATCGATAATTTGATACTCGGCATGCCTGGGCGTTGTACGGTCTGTATTGCAAAGTCTGGGAGGCGTACTACGTATTAACCTTCACACCCAACCGTGCAATATTGGTTTCTGAAAGTAGGTTTCTGTTTTGTAATTTGTTCTAGGGAGGAAAAAAAACCCACTATTTTTATTAATGAAATCAAACATATAGCATCTTTTTGCTCTTTAGTTTTTGTTTAGTAAATAGGCTATACATATAGGTCACATTTGTTTTGCTTTGATTCTTTCTTTGCCAGAGCATGCATTATCCTTAATTTATGGAGAAAAATATCTATATTATTATCTTCCCCATATATCTACATTATTAATTTAATAAATTTTTATTAAGATTGTTTAACATATATCCTTTCAATTCAAGGCCCAATGACTAATTTGTAATCCTTTAATAACAGATGTGTGTGTAGCAAAATGGTCTGAAGAAAGCGAATAATAAAATTTGATGCAACTTGATCCAATGAATGCTCTGTTGAATTGCAAATGAAATTTTTTCTAGGTCTTCTGGCTTACGATTTGTAGTTAATAAAATGTTCTTGAAACACTAACATTTTCAAAAAAAATTGTTCCAATTGCGTAAATTAATCTCTAAAACTGCCTAATTTAATAAAATTTAAATATTACTATTCAATTTTAGACCACTTCATCAACTGTCTCAAAGTTGATGATAGCTTTCAGGATTTCTAAAAACTGATTATCCTAGGGTAATGCAAATGTTGTTTGTTCTAATCTATCTTATTCCAAAAATTTTAAACCCGTCATGTTTGATAGTAGAAGACAGCAACGTTCTTTTAATTTTTTAAAAGTTGCTGTGTCAATAACATTTTGCGGAATATAATTTCTTAGAACCTAAGAACTGAATGAAATTTAGGTTTCATAATTTTTTATAGTAAATTTATTGTCTAAAACAGAATAAAGTTCTATTATTAATGTCATTTAAATCCTTTTGAAAAAATTGAATTTTATGTTGAATCTAGAAAATTTCTGTAGAACATTTTTTAAAATATTATACAAACTTTGAAAATTATTAAGATTTAAATCTATACGACTGTGTTTTCATTACTCATATTTATTTATTTAAAAAAAAGGAATGGTTTTAACGAAAAATGCTTTATATATATATATGAATTACAGTTTAATAATTTTCACTTTAATTTAAAGATTAAATTTTACGGGAGCTGACAGAAAATTAGAGAGATACATTGTATGTTATGGATTAATGTCTCTTAATAATATCAGTGAATTATTTCTTTGTCAAAATTCGAAGCTTAAAATATTTTCATGAAGAAACTGTTAAAGCATTACATAAAATATTTAACAGAAAATTTCAATGAGGATTAAGATCGTCAAACCAGATGTTTAAAAAGTGGTAATAGATGTCTCTAGCCACCTTAGATGTTATTAAATGTATAAAATACAATTATTTCATTTGGACCATTTTAATAGCACTAAATAGTATATGTCTATTTTTGAAGATGTACAAAATATCCAATGTGTTCGAAATTGAATGGATATCCGGCATATATTAAGCCAAGTTTACCTTAAAAATGATTTATTGAATATAGATAACGTAAACGATCATACAAATGTTTTTATTGCATTTATTTTTGAGAAAATATTATATTTTCTTTTTAATTCATTTCATGCAGAAAAGAACTGCAAACTACATTTTCTAGATTTAATTTACAGTATCGATAAACAGATTTTTAATCGAGCTTTTATAAATATGATGGCAACTCTTTGATGAAAGCTATTTTTTTTTCCATGCTCGTTCATATTAAAAGTGTTTTTTTTTACGATTATTTCTCAATGATTTAAAGGCGAAAAATATGTTTAAATTATATTTTTAAAAGTTCATTAAATACAGAAATTTAAATTATATTTTAAAACAATAGTATCATTGAAAAGATAACCTTTTGAATTTCAATATCAAGTAAAAAGTTTTTTTGTGCTGTAAGATTTTTGGAAGTTATACCGGGGAAAAATAAAATTTTTGCATTTTTAATTATTTAAAATTTTAACTAAAATTTCAGAAAATAGCAACGAAGTAAACTTTTAAGGCCTCCAAAGAATAAACGTGACAAATTTGATAGCTGTAGATCAAAGGTCTGCCCTGCAAAGCGCCAACACTTGCACACACACATTGAGCTTTATTATATAGATTAACAGCCTTTGGAGACCAGCTGGTTCTTTAATGTTAATGCCCGCTATAATTTTCAATTATTTTTTATGTAACTTGGTCTCATAATATATGTTTCAGCAAAATACATTTAAACTTCAAATTTTGATAGTCATAATATTCATTTATAGTATTATCTAGACCTTAAACAGTTCTGCTGATTCTACTAAGCGTCTCTCTAATTGTCTATAATGTCAATGAAATTCAATTTTAATCTAAAGTAGAAATAATGCAACTACTGCTAATGTAAAAACATACTCTGGTGAATCACAGCAGGTCTTTAAAAAAATTATAATTGAAAGCAAAGTTGTTTGTCATTGAAATCGTATGTGCATACTGAAAATTTTTCATTATTTATAATATCTCAAAGAATTATACAACAAAAATTTCATGGTTTTAACGAAAAATTCATATTTGAAATTTAATTTTAAAAGGATATTAAAGCTTCCAATCATAATATTTTATTTAGTTTTTAAATATATTTAAAAGCTTATGAAGCTCAAATTTTCAAAGTCTCTTGGACCTAAAAAATCATATTTTGTAAAATACTCTTGACTCCAACTATTAAATAAATAGATGATGGGTGCTTTTTTCTGCTGTAAAATCTGTCCGATTTATTGTTTTGAATATTACAATATTAAAACAACAAACATTTTCAGGTCAATCAATCTTGAGAAACCCCGGATGCTAATTGGGGTGACATGTTCTGAAGACGGTCGATGAAGTGATGTAAAATCATCTCTTTTTTTACAATAGTGAAGTTAAAATTTTATTTAAATCAATTTTTCTGATTGATTTAGTTGATTGGAGTGCAACTCTTTTTATTTAAGATATTAACATCTTAAGAAAAATGTGTTAATTATGATTCACAGAGCAGTGGATATATGTAAAAATTAAAAAGTCGTAACTCATCAGCTTTTATTTGTATAAAATATAATTATTTATTTAATTTAGGTCATTTGTTAGTTGATGTGTTTATTACCATAAGTTTGCTAAGTAAATGTTGGATTTCAATTAGAGTAGATGTACTTATTAAACCATATTTGACTTAAGTAAAACAGATTAATTTAATTAGTAACATAGTTATTGTTAATGA
Organism: Argiope argentata; assembly: GCA_026289955.1. Taxonomy (NCBI): domain Eukaryota; kingdom Metazoa; phylum Arthropoda; class Arachnida; order Araneae; family Araneidae; genus Argiope; species Argiope argentata. The sequence goes on along the minus strand of JAOUZG010041477.1, from coordinate 410,603 downwards.
TCATAAAAAAATCCGTTTATTACAATAAATAAGCGTAAGAGTACTTAGACGTTGTATCAATAGAAGTTTAATAATAATAATTTGGTGTTTACATAATTTAAACTTTGCACCGTGTTTATTTGGTTTAATAATACATGCTGTAACTGTAAGCAAAATCTTACGATCTTATATAAAGCTCTTAGTTTCACGAGAGAGTTTAGAATTTATGTATATAAATATAAATTCTAAAATAAGCTTAATTT
>JAOUZG010041477.1:365028-396827 GCA_026289955.1 Argiope argentata | reverse complement strand
TCACTCTTCGTCAAGATGCCATATCAAAGAAAAACAATTAGCAAAAATATATATAAATTTACCTAAACCGTAATATCAAAAAGAACATTATATTTAGAGAGCTCCAATGGTGCTACAACTAGAACACAGATGAAATGAACTAAATTAGCAAAAATTTGAAATCAAAAGGAGAAATAATAATAATAATAATAATAATACAATGAATCCGGCGTTAGTGCCCTGTATCCTCAGCGAATAACTTTTAAATACTTAATTCAAAAACTTTATAGTTGTTTAAAGTATTTAATTGAGAAAAATATGATAAATAAAAAAATAACTTTCCTTAAATAAATATGAATGCATTGAATGGAATTTGAGCTGTATATTTTAAAATTTTATTGTATATTTTTATGATCTAAGGGCCTAGTTTATTTTTGCATGAAAAAGAAAAGCTTATTTTTTAGGAGTTATATTTAAAATATTGTTTTTTAGTAATATTTGAATATTTAAATTAAGATTTCTTGCCACAGTTAAATCAGAGGCTTGTGGTATCACTTTGTGCAAATTTAACAGAACTTATCCAAAATCGATAAGAGATAGAGAAATGTCAAAGTTGTAATTGATCTCTTTGCAGAAGTTGTCGACGAACTGACGTTATAGTTGCATGAGAGCAAACATGAAGACTTCTAGAATCGATAGGGTCGTTCCTAAATACATAATTTTTGAGAGGCTTATCAAATCGCAACATCTGTTTGAAATGCCCTTCTTTTACTGTCTTCGAAAAAGAATTCACATAGGTTTTCGCAGAAACCTATGTGAATTCCTAAAACTTTTGCAACCCAAATACTTTGTTTGCAACTACCATCATCTAGATGAATCAGTAGCATAACATAAAAATATCGATACATAAAGTTAAGTCTTCAAGGGATCAGAAGTCATAATATTATAATTGCATATCATTCCAAATTGTCATTTACTTTATCCTCATAATTTTCCGTAGTGACGATCACAAGAAGTATTTTGGATATTATGGCATCGAAGAGTGTTCTAATCAAATGCTATATCTGAAAAACAATATGACAAACAAAAGTGATAATTTATACCGCTTAAATTTCGTTCCAAGACACTAAAAGAATCAAATAAATACTTAATCAGGTTTTATCATACTATTATATTAGTCATTCCATTATGACGGTAGAAGTTAGGATGTGTTTACCATTTTGTTTGAAGAGTTACGATTCAAATAGATTGAAAATTAAACAACAATAAATTGTAAAATTTTGGAACATTGATTATTAATGAAGGAACCCTATTGATTCGAAACACTAAGACTGGATGTAGCGATAGAATTCAAAAAGGATGTCGATGTTCATTCGTCAGAAGAAATTGATATTTTGAAAGCTATTGAGAGAAATCAGGGATTATTTCTAGAAAATCCATGTTTGTACTTACTCACACCGAGTACTCATGACATTTGAATAAACAGAATACGGTTATTGTTAAGAAAAAAAGAACGCCCAAATATAGTCAATTATATCACTTTATTGTTTAAAGGTCAATATTGATATACTGGGCGCGTTGAATCTGTAACCAAAAAAGCAAATGAAGGAAAGAAAATAGATTTCCATTTAAAAATTTCCCTATCATAGATTAAATATTAAACTCAAGAATAAATAGGCGAAAATGGCAAAATAGATAGCAGATAATACCATCTAATATTTCATTTATTCTTTCTGGTTAGATCAGTGAATTCAAAAAAGTGCTGAGAAGGGATTTATAAAAATTACATTACACCACTCCTGATTGTTTTTGAGCATATCAAAGTTGTTTCATTCGAAAAAATATCCCCAGATTGTAAATGATGCACTGATGAAGAAAACGGTGGGCATTATTTTATAAAAGTCCAAAGTACAGAATAATATGGGTGGAAAACATTTCTATACAATTATAAAACTAAAGCAATTTTGAAATTGGTTCAGCAGAAGAATTGGAAAAAATAGGATTAAGGTTATTGAGTAAAATGTATTGAAAATTTTTTACTTAATATTACCAAGAGGGCACCATATTCGCATTTTAAAGGTATTATATTTTTCTAAATGCGTTTTATATATATTTGCTGTATATATATATTTTAATATTAATATTTCAAATTATCTTATATTGATAGTATAATCTTATTTTAAAAAAAATTATTATAGTACCATTTTAAATTTATTTATACTTTCATTTTTATATATATCTCACACTGTTTCTGTTGTTAATTTATATCTTATACTACGTTCGTTATTTTGCTTCATTATATCCATTTTCTTAATATTTAAACCCTTTTTTCTACTTTATTTTTTTACTATTAAAATTTTATGAAATTTGGCTTTTCAAAATTCGTTCATAATTGTTGATTTTGTTGTTTCTAACCTTAATTTTTTTTATATATTTTGAGTAAAATTTAAATTATTTTTATCAATATGAAAAGAAATTATGAGATATAAGAAAAATAATTATTTTTTAATTACCTTTAGGGCTGCTCTGAATTGATCGGGTTTTTCAAACTTGGATGCAATCAAATTCTGTTTTTCTTTACTGTACAATTTTTGAAGTTAAACGTTGTTTTAATTAAGATGGTAACACTAACTTTCAAAATTTCAAAAAATTAATTTCCACGTTCTATTAACAGAAAAAAAACCATTCCTTATGTAAAAGATACAACATGAACGGTAATTTTTTATAAGACTGGTGCGAAATTTCCATAAGTTTAAGCTGATTCATTTCAGTTTTTCATTAATTGGACTGTAATTTTATTTAAGGTGAAATGGCAATTCGTATTCCAACTTTTATTTGATCGAGGTACAATAACGATTCAAAACGCGGAGATGCTTTCAACAGCTGATCCCATATCAGCAGGGTTACAATAATTATAATCGATGAAGCCAAGTTAGCGCATGATTGCAACATTTTAACAAAGTAACTACAGCAAAGAGCATTGTGTCTCATTTCTTAAATTTCACTGATTTTTTTTCATTTTATACACTATTATGCGGAATGACGATCGATATATTCAGTTAGAGTTGATTGCCATTACATCTGAGCTAAAGGATGAATTGTCTTCCACAGCACTGAATTTAGTATTCCTAATTTTGTCACAAGCTCAATAGTGTAATCTTTATTTTTACTTATAATAAAGCTCAATGTGTGTGAGTTTTGGAGCTCAGACCGTTTACAGGTCAGACCGTTCGACCTACAGCTACCAAACGTGTGTACCTTGGGGGCCGGGAATGTGCACCTAGAAGCAATTTTTTGAATTTTTAATTAAAATTTTAATTAAATAAAAATAAGCCAAATTTTGATGTTTTTTCGCTATTACTTCCGAAAATAATACTGTCCAAAATTGATTTTTGCATCAAGTTAAAGCTAAAAAAACTAGCTTTTCAATGATAATGATGTTTTGATCTATTAATTAAAATTCTATTTTTAGGGAATTTTTAAACATTTAATTTAATTGTATTTTTCAACAATATATTGCGCATAAAATAAAAATAAAAATTTATCTTCTCGAGGATCTCAAAAAAAATCAGCTTTTAATAAAATGTAGCCATCACATTTTCAGAAGTTCTGATTTAAAAAAAATAATTACTACCAAAAATAAAACCGAAAAATATAATTTCCATGATGTGATTATATGAAATGAAATAAATAGGAAATTTGATATTTTTTAAACAATAAATGCAAGCAACAATTTTTCTTGAAAGTTTGCAATATCAAAATTACCAATTCAACTAAAAAAACTAAAATAAATAAAAAAATGATAATATATTACAAAAGTGCGACTGTTAAAACTGAAGAACTTTTAGAAAAGCACCAAACGATAATCTTCTGAGAGCGAGATTAATTATGAACTTAAAGATGACGTAATTTCAAAGAAATGACGAACAGAAAGCAATTGATAATAAGTAGAAGTAAAATATTTTTGCATTCGTGTTTTTTTTTTTAATTTTTTAAAAAATAAGACATGTTTTGAATTGTTACTTTTGCTTATGTGAAGAAGATATTTTGCGCAAATCAAAGAATTCGCCTTCGTGATTATAATTTATGTCCTTATTTTAATGAATCATGCAAAATAAGAATGCATCGGCTTTCAATGAGGCTACGTAATATTAAAGCTGTTCTGGTAAAAGTAGGTAAGCTATTTGAAAACGCATCTTTCAAACAAGCATATATTATAAATAATTATGCAAAATTTGTAAAAGCAGTTTAAAATATTTTTTTACCCGCATATTTCGGATACAACAAGACTTTCTAACAAAAAAATATCATGTTCTCACATAAGAAAAAATAAATCAACTATCATTCCAAATTAAACATATAAAAATGTTGTTTTCAGCACATCTCTGCATCAAATGAAACATAATTTTGGGGAAAAAAATACAATGAAATGTTTTCTATGATATTTTATAAAACATATATTACTAATTCATTTAAACAGTTTTATTTAAAGCAAATATGGCTAAACATCTACAAGGCATCTTCTGTAATCGGAGCCCAACATCTAATTTGTTAACATTTTGTAATAGACTTACATTTCTTAACAAATGGTCAAAGTAAAATACATAATTAGTAAATTGAGGTAAAAAAGCTGATGAATTACGACTTTTAAATTTTTACATCTATCATCTGCTCTGTGAATTATATTTAACAAAATATTCTAGTGACAATAAGTCGTTAAAAAAAGTGGCACTCCAATCAACTAAATCAATCATCAAATTTGAAAGATCTATGAAAATTTCAATATAACTAATCGATAAAAACTAGCGATTTTATATCAATTTATCAAGATCTCAAAGAAGTCAATCAGGGTTTCTGTATAATAATTGGCCTAGATTATGAAAATAATTATTGTTCTGAACTTGCAATGTTCAGAACTGAATAAATCAGCCAGATTTGATTGCAGAAGATAGAAAGGTTTATTTATTTATTTAGAAGTTGAAATATTAAGAATATTTTACCGAATGGGAATCTATAAGATCAAAAGAATTTAAACCATATTTTTTCTAAATATATTTATTAATAAAAAAATGTTATTTTTGAGAGAATTTATATACATCTAAAAATGAAATTTAAATCTGAATGTTTCATTTAATGGGTTAAATGTTTGCTGAATATGCCCTTGAGATATTATAAATTATAAAAAAAAATTATAATGTTTCCATTTCTGTAGTAAACAAAAAATTTCATTGTCGGACTACTCTGACTTCAGTTCTTAGTTTTTTAAAAAGACATGATTGAATTGAGTAACGAGGTTTTTATATTAATTGAAGTTTCATTATTTCCATTTTAATTTAAAACTGAATTTAACGTGCACTGATAGAAAATCAGAGAGAGATGCGGAGTTCAAAGATCAGAACTGCTTAAGGCCTACATAATAGTATAAGTGAATTATATGACTATCGAAATTTGAAGCTTAAAAATATTTTGCTGAAAAACTTATTATGAGACCAAGTTATATACGTAAAAAAAGTGATTGAACTCTTTAGTCCGCATTAATACTGGCTGACCGAATTGTCGTCAAAGGCGGCTAGTCGCAAAAAAAAACTTTAAAAAAAACACGTTTAAGTCTGTATAGATGTTAAAAGGTTAGTTTTGAACAAGTGTTTAAGCACTTAAATCATTAAATATCAGCAATTTTTTTTTAAAAAAAAAGGCCGATGCCTTTTTTTAATTCTTCACTTTTAATAAATATTTGCAACATATCTCTAAAAATTTCATTACATTTTTTACTTTAAAACCAGTCGAAGCAACAGAAAAATGCTCGAATTTGACTTTTGGCATCTCATTAAATTTTACAGTGACAAGCACAAATCTCTGCATTCATTTGGACAAGTATAGGAGATTATTTTATTACTTCACTTTGGATGTCAGATAAAAATTCCTTCATTATCAGCCTCTACAGGAACTAAAGTATTTTAAATTTTTTTCGGGGGAGAGAGGTGACCATGTTTAAGGGAACTTAGTAACTGGAAGTATGTAAACAATAGTAAAAGTGGCAAAAATAAACACATATTTCACAATCTTAGTGCTTCTGTATGTTTAAGTAGAGAGACACTGTTTTAATATTTAAGCGAATTCCTTAATAGTAGCTTTCGCTTTCATAACTTTAGAAATTAGAAATCCTTTTTGTACTTCCAGCTATTTTCAGAAAAAATAATTCTTCTTTTTAACCCTGACATTTGACCAAACTGAATCCTTTTTTCTTCAAAAAAGTTTTTCGATAAAAATTTTCTCCTGAAACCAAATGCTGAAAGTATATAATGCCTGCCCGGTTCTATAGATTCTCTTTACTTTTTAATGCTGATATTTCTCCGTTCTTTGAGCAGTGAATAAAAACAAAGGTACATGCATGTAAATTTATCGGGATAAATAAACAAAGCTTCTTAAATTTCAATCTCTGTCTAAAATCATTAAAGCACAAGAAGAACAAACAATGCCATTTGATTATGAGATATGTTTAGCTTCAGAAATAGAATGCTTTTGTTAATATTTTAAAACCAAATCACGTCTCTCTGTGTTTTTTTTTTTTTTGCTCCTCGCGTATTGCAAATTAGTGCGGAAAAATTTATTCTGCCCTATATTTTCTGGAAATCCACCTAGAGATATTTAAAGTCAGAAAACGATTCAAAATGAAGCAAAAAGATACGATCATTCTGTGAAGGAAGTTTCCTATGAAGGAAGTTTCGTAGAAGTAGTTTCGAATGTCTTCGTTCAATCTTTAAGTAAAATAACTCAGCAAAGTTGAAAAATCAATCTATAATCAAATAAGAAAGAATTCTAAGTGGTTTAAAAATTAATTTCGCTGCTCAAATTTGTTGTTACACTACTAAAATAAGCAAACAAAAATAATTTCTTGATAACACTGATTCTGATTCTAGTTAGGTAGGTTGATGAAATAAATGACTGTACACATATTATAAACCTATTTCCGTCTCTAAATCTCTTCAACCTGAAATAATTTCTACACGATTGAACTTCTCTCCGATATATTGCAGAAACTCCTAGAGATATTTTGAATGATCGAATAATATCTATCCAAACAAATCGAAAATCCATTAGTCGGTGGGAAAAACTAATTAGCACCCGAAATGTCTCTTTAGAGCCTATATTTTGAATTTTAAGCCCAAACAAAATTTTCTAGGCAGACGATCGAGGTGTTCTAAGGTCTCAAAATTAGATATTCCCCATCAAGATTCCACTGACGATTTCTCCTTTGCCATTAGAAAGTCAACTTCCTCCGAGCTGAAGCTTTAAATAAATTCATATTCCGGTGAGACAAACGCAAGCTTACAATTTCAATTGAAAAATCCAGCTCTATGTTAATTTGAATGGTTCGAAATTAATTAATAACTTGCAAGTATTCTATGTCCTCTCTTCAGAACATCTGGTAAATCTCACTTCTGTGCCAATCGGCTGAGATAGATTCTATTTATATCCGAGTTGTAAGATTATGTAAAAGTAGCAACCTATATAACAAATCCTTTTCACACTAATATGAAACTAAAGTCAAAGCACATTTTTCATCCAGCAAAATTCAACTAGAGAGAAAAAAATCTCTCTTTCATCACGTCCCTCTTATCAATAATACCTTAGCTGATTACTTCGACGTCCTGAAACCTCATTGACGCGAAAGACGTTGAATCCTAACGTAGTAGGACAGATCCGTACAGTCGCTTTTCGTACCGGTCAATCAACCAGTTTCAATGACGGTCTTATTTACAAGGCAGTTGTGTTACTGTAAAGGATCACTTCTAGAAGAGGTTGCAACATTTTGAACGTTATATTAAAAGTGTCAGATTTGGCGAGACTTAGCATGATGTTTAACTCAATTTGGAATACTTAATGACTTATTGTTTAGCTCAGTTTCGTGCATTTTAAAATTCAGTAAACAAAGTTTCCTCTTTGTTCCCGATGAAACATGAATTGCTTTCAGATGAATTTATTCAAAAATGTAAGATAAAAATCAATGAATTTCTTCTCATATAAATATTGCATCCACTTCGAAAAAATAATTTAGATTTAAAAAAATGCATTACTTTACATAAATTCAACGATTTTCATTAAACGAAAGAGTTTTGTTTTCATTAATTTTGCTTTTGTTTCTTCTTGATTCATTTGTTTAATTCAACAAGTTCAAAGCACTGAAACCTATGTTATTTAAATATAAGTTGTTTATTAAGTTTGAAGTATAAATAATGAGATTTTAGATAAAATTTATGTTATATACATGTTATAGATATGTTTTTAAATAAAAATTTATTAAAAAAACATTTTACCAAAATAATTTTTAAGATTTTAATTTATTCATTAGAGTAAGGATTTTTTCCCAGCATTTCACAATTTTTCAGACTACTCTTTCTGTTCTCCCAGATTTATTCTTCTTTTTAAATTTTTAAATTAAGGTGTACATTTCTTTGTTACTTTTGTGGACTTATCATTTTTTTGAGATTTGTCATATTTAAGTACTTTTTCATCCAACTAGAATTTTATGTCTACTTTTCTGCATATGAATTTAGCGATTAATAGTCATAATAAGTATTCTTCATATACTTCCTAAGCCTTCTACTTTCACAGCATCAATGGAAAATCAAGAGAATATAGGGTTACCAAATTAAACGTCATGAAAGACAAAAGAAATCTCACCCAGAATTATTTAAAATAATATTCACTACACTGCAATGTTATAAAAATGAAATAAATAGTAAATGGATAAATTTAAAAAATAGTAAAAAAAGCTTTCTAACATATTATTATACCATTTTTAGTTGTAATGTTCCATTAAAATATCTCGAATTTCAATTTTAATTCATAAAATAAAATAAAAACTGTCTTAGGAACTTAAATAATCAACTTCCAGATAAAGAACGCACGCACAAAAGAGAGGAATGGATTTTTAACACGGGAGCTTATACTTTAAATTTGGTGGGTATCTTCAAATTTTTCGTTTAAAATTATTAAAAAATTAAAGTGTAGAATATTTGGACTTTATTCTAAAAATTTTGATTAACAATATAAGACTTTCATCCAAAAATAAAAGTGAATAATATATATATGTGTCTATATGTCTATTTAAAACATGTACCATTGAACATTGAGATAATAAATTTAACATAAAGATATTTATGAGAAAATACAATTAATATTTGGAGAAGTGCAATTCAGTTCACTTCAGTGACACATTTTTACAATTGCCTTTTGTTATTTTAGATTTTTTTAAAGTTTATAGATTTTTATTTATGAACTATGTTTAGTATAGTTTGACCCTGAATGAATAATTGATATGATTTGCAAGGATTCTTGATATATTTAGTCGTATATTTTAATTTTTCCACCTTTGGCCATCCTGTTAGTAAGCTATAATTAATGATTCATGAAAATTTCAATTGTTCCTACCACAAAGCGTTCTTGAACTTTAAATTTTAGTATATATATATTAAGTAAGAAAAAATAATACAGTAAAAGATTTGGTATCATTATTATTTTTTTAATTTTAAAGCGTTGTAAAAATGATTTTTATTGTAAAATTTTAGAAAGGTATCATAGAAAAAAGTCAATATTTCTGTTAATTTTTCATCAATTAAAATTTCAAAAAAAAAAAAAACTTTTTTAACTGATTTGTTCAGAACCCTTACGTTCACACAAATACAAAAGGTTTTTTTTTATGTTTAAGCCTCAAAATTTATTTAAAAGGCCAATACTTTTCTCGCCAAATACTCTTGTCAACAAACAACATATGTTTTAACAAACCTAGACAAATTACTCCCTTCCCCCTTTTTCAGATGGATGATTTATGCACTTTTACGACCTGTACGGGTTTGGTTGTACGGATCTGTCATACAACCGAATCCTAAGCGCCCTCAACGATCATGGTAGAAATCCTCCTGTTGGTGACAATTTCTATCATCGGTAGGAGATAATACCACCATTTTTTTTTCTGTACCCACCAGGGATCAGGGGGCAACCATCTTTCCGGGCGCTTCTGGTACTCATAATCGCAGGGGGTCAATAGAGGACTCGTTAATGATGTATTAAACATCTCCATCGATTTTTTCCAAACAAGTGGGTAAAATTGGTTGTTCCTGCTTTACTTGAAACAATAATTTACTTGCTGCAGAGGCGGCGATAGAAGGGGGGGGGGGGGGGGCAACCCCCCCCCCCCTGTCGGTAGCCTCTTGAACACCCCTCTCCCCCCGTCGGCGAGATATTTAGAGTTTCGTCGGCAAAAATGTTCACCTTTTTCAGGATGGTTGTAAAGCGCATTATCGCATTATCGAATATGATTATTTAAAAATCTCCTTGAAATTAACATATGGTAAACAATAGAAATATCCAAGTAATGGTTGAATTGCTTAGACTATATTTTGCAAAATATTCGATAGGGTGGTAGATTAATAATATGCCGTATTTTCAAAGACAATTTTCGATAGGCCCAAAAATTGAAAATAATTGATATCTAAGACATATGTTAAGCAAATTTTCAAACATCTGATTCAAATTTCATTCATTCAGCTTATAATTTGTACGACTTTTGACAATATAATCGACAAAGGAGATAAGCTAATTTATTGACATTTTTTTATCAATCGGCTATAAACTCAATGCGACGAATTTCGAAGAGGTCTGCAGATTTCCGGCATTTGATTAAATAGTCGTTCATTTAACTCATAATTTTCACTCATTTTGGCAATATATCCGGCAAGTGAATGAGATAATATTTTTTACAAATGCACAATGAACAATGAAAGGAAGGGCCAGTATCTGAATAAAAAAAGAATCTAAATAATACTTTTCTTTAATTAAATGTAAAATTAATTATTTTGAGTTATTTTGAAGCTTAACGAGATATATTAAGCTTGCCCCCCTGTTGGATTTGTCTTTCCTCCAATTCGGCAAATTCCTGTCGTGGCTTCTGACTTACTGAGCATTAGATGGTCAATATCCAGAAAGTTGAACTATCTTTCTAACCGATTTTTTTCAGTAGAAGACGTCTGTAAAAAAATCTCATTAATTAAGAAGAAAAACTAAAATTTGGCTAAGAAATTTATCAGGTTCACATACGGATATCTTTTATCATCATACATGCACACAAAGCTCTATTAAACAAAGATCTTTACCTGATTCAAGGATCTTGGGGAAATTTTTGTCAGGGAAGTCGACATAAAATCCACTCTTTTCAAATATCAGCCCCTGAAGGCAATCTCCTAAAACTTATGTCTCTCAATACGGCAGGATGAGTGGAATGATTCTACAGAGAGAAGCAATCAGGGTATTCTCCCTAGGGTCAAAACGAAGCCAGAACCGTGACTTAGCCGAGATATCTAATTTGCTACTTCCCCTACCTCCACATTTCGATTTAGATTTCACTTTGGCTTTATATGCAACTATGCCGGTTAGGGAGACCTCATCACTTTCCTGTACACTTACATGTCCTTTCTATTTCGTCAAATCTTCTGAATTATCTGGAGTAATTCTGGATGAAAAAAATATTTAAGAAAAAATAATCTCATCCCGGCCAAAAAGGAGAATTTAATTTTCATGCCCACAAATGAAAAAACAATCCCCTTACTTTTCTCAAGTAAAGATATTCAAAATTACAAGTTCATTTTTGACAACTCTGCATTTATAATACATTATTTACGTTAGTATTTCTTTTCCTCTACAGCACAGAACAATTCCCTGTCTTAGAAAATGTCGAACTTAATTTGTTTTGAATTATTATTAGATTATTTAAAACGATAATTAAGTGCTTTTGTGATGTTTTCAGTGAATAGAATGCATAAATTATTTCTTTTCATTACTTCCCTTGTAATAATTATATAAATAAGTTATATTCTAACACACACACACACACACCCAAATAAGAAAATCCCATTATTTGTAATTAAATGTCTAAATGATTATTCATCATTGATAAATCGCATTTATCTTGTGGCGGACATTATCACATATTTTTGTAATTATTTTCTTATAAATATTTTTTTTATTGTTTATTAATATTACTCATTAATTTGTATTAAAATTTATATAAAAATAACTATTTTGAACTTCTAATCGAAATCGCCGCAGTATAATTATATGTAATGCTCAACTCGTTTATTTTATTATTGCTCTTGAAGAGTGTTGTAAAATTTCTCTCCCTTTCTAAGAGACATTATTACATCTGCCCAGCGGTGAGACGAATCTTTCCTTTGTTGGGCCTTTGTGGCCCTCTCCCTTTGATGTTACCCTCTTTACTTGAATAGAGTTCAGATAATGGACCACACATGCGTTTTACGGCCTTCTGAAGAGAGAAATCATGTCGGGACGTCCAGGTGTAAAAATTTCTCTATGGAACCATCTGGCCTTGAATAGATTCCAGATAATGAACCAGACACGCGTTAACGGCCCTCTGAAGAAAGAAACTGTGCTAAAACTTCTATATGTGAATATTTCCATATTGTGATGGGTCTGCTAAGAGGGTGGAAGCTAAGAGATTAGCAAATGTTCCCATGGTCAACTGCTGACTACTGGGAATATTTCGGAAGTGTTATTGGATGTCGGCAACTTCAGTGCATCAATGCGAAAACGAGTGGCGGAGTTTGACCGAAGTTAAAATGAAAGGTTTAGAAAGGAAGAGAAGACAAAATGAGAAGAACTGAGATCTGGGTCTGGACAGCTGTAGAGATACCACGAGATGAATTTCTTGATTAAAGATCTGGCGGAGGTAAATCCGTAGATCTCTTGAGTTACCCGCAGTAGCCGGATACGCTAACAGCCTGTTAGTTTCTTTGTATTAGTCGTGGAAGTGTTAATCCAGATCTAAATATTTCGCAGCATATTAACCTAGATGAGGGCGAGTTTATTTTTTTTATTGTATGTAAGCTGTAAATAAAACATTTGTGTTAAACGTTACCCATTTAATTGATCAACCAGGATCAAGTCATTATATCCGGTGTGCTATAAATTTTAACATTAAAAATGTAAATGGAGGAAATGGATTTCTCCATTTTTGCATTAAGAATTTTCAACCGTTTTGCAATTCTTAATTCCTGATTTTTTAATATGTAAAATTGTTCTAGTTATATTAATTGAACCAATCGCTTCAAATAAAAAATGTATTGGTCACCTTGAAAAAGAACTAAATAAATTAAAAGAATAATTAGTAATTAAAAGAATATTGTCAAGATATGATTTTACTAATCACCTTCGAATATGAAAGATTATAAAGAATATATTTTGAATGTTGTCGATTCGAATGGATCCGAAATTTGATGCCGAGGAGCAAGTGTTAAAAAGAGAAGCTGATTTTCACATATCTAATATATCATGTAGAGTTTTTCAGCAATTGTGCTTGAATGCGCGAATAGACCCATATATTCATCTGTTTGATACATCTGGCCCAAAGTTTGAAACAAGTGTGCATCTACAAGAAAAGCCACAAAGGAAATATCATTTTTTAACTGTCTTTTTACATGAACGTAAAAAATTTCCTTTACACGGATTTTGTCCAAAATTTCGATTCAAATCTATAGTTCAAACATTGAATTCATATAAAACAGTTTAGAGTTCTAACTGGGTCTTTTTTCTTTCAAACGCAGGCGAAGAGAGGCCACTCCAAAAGAACTCAGATGGATCGAGCTCTTCGAACTCAGATGGGTTTTAATTGTGAAGATTTTCTGATAGCTCAAGACTCTTAGTCTCGTATATGTGAAAGTAAGGAATGTTTACTCCAAACTCTTTTATAGAATAATTACATATGTTTAAATAAGTCCTAACTTATCTCTTAATAAGATAAGAAATTAAAAATTATTCCCAGAATTTTAACTTCTTTTGATATGATTTCATTTTAAACTATTCTATATATTTAACATTTTTTTTTTGAAATCGTATTTAAATTGAAATATTGATTTCTTCTAAGTAAAAATCTTCATTTATATAAATCCTTTTTGTTATAATGAACCTTTATAATCAACAATCGCCTTTTCCTTTATCTTTATTTTTAATTTTAATATCTTAATTAATTAACTATAATATTTTTGTACACGTGTATTTGTTAAACTTTTTAAGAAACAGTTGAATTTTTGTAAATATTTCTAATATTTAGCTAAGAACCAATAACATCAAATAAAAGAATATAATGATCACCTAGAAAGAGACCTTAATAAATTACTGTGTTAAGTGAATGAGGTCTTTCCTATGCTAAAATTGTGATATACATTGTGATACATTGCTGAATATTCAGTTAAGAACCAATGGCATTAAATAAAAAATATATTGTTCGCCTAGAAAAAAAACTAAATAAATGATTGTGTTATGTTGACGTGATTTTTCCAATGCTGAAATTGTGAGGCAGGTGGATGGCTCATTGGCAATATCTTCAATCCTTTTTTTACGACATAATAAGACAAATTCAATGAAAAAACAAAGCAGGAAATGGCTGAAAAAGGTACACCATACCTGTTAATAACAGAAAAATAAAAAGAGTATATCTCCGAGACAGAAGAATGCCCTCAGCGGTCATCAGAAGTCAATTGAAGAATGCTGGTATTTATGCCAATTCAAGAACAATCAGGAAAAGATTAATAGATGTTGAACTAAAAGTTAGAATTGACAGAAAAAAATCCTTATCTTAATTGATAGAAGCGTAAAAAATATTACAATGGGCAGCGTTAACTGAACAGAAGATCAGTGGTCACAAGCTGCACAGAGTGATGAAACAAACATATTGTTATTCGGTATTGATGGCAAAAATAGGTAAAACATAGAATAGGCGAAAACTGCATTCAGGAACAATGAAGGTTTCAGTTAGTGTTATGATCTTTTATCAAATAATTACATTAACTGAGTGTTAACAGACAATATAGGTCTCATTCATGTTATCAATAAGATATAAAATGCAAGAAAAATATATTGCCTCCAACCTAGAGCCAAAACTTACAACTTCCATCATAGATTTATTTTCTAATAATACATCATTTATTTTTCAGCATGATTCAGCCTTTAGCCGCACAGCAAAATTATTGAAAGAGTAGTTCAGTACATCGCGATTGAATTGTTATAAAGGAAATAGTCATATCCTCAAAATTATTGAGAAATTTGAAAATTCTTGTACGAATGCAACATCTATCAAATAAAAGAAAACTAATTGAGGCTATAATTGATTCTCATCATCTTGTAGCAACGAAGGGAGAGAGTGTGAAGTTTTTGGGACGGGCTATTGGTGAGCTGCGTTGGAAACAAACTCAAGGCTTTGAGAAATAAAAATTTATTTATTTCCAGCTATAATACATACATATTTCACACAAGTGCACTTTTTTCGTTAACTATTTTACAATTACATAAGTAGAATCTGTTAAGAGTTTTACTAGGGGAAGGTGCTGTGTTTTAGATCAGTAAGGAATCTCTCCAGGAGGTGAAGAGATATGACGGAGTTCGGCAAACTCCCGCAACATTCAGCCCACGGTTCTGGGTTATCCGCTCTTTGATTAACCTCCTGGGATTTCCGTATTCGTAAGTTGATGAACTCGTTGGAATAGCAGTTCAGAAGACAGAGTTGTCTTACTAATTGAAGTTATCCCAAACCTCTGATGAGTTTTCATACTTTAGATGCTTTACATACTGGTCTGAATGCGAATTCCGAAGTTCGAATGAGCTTCACTTGGGCTCAGCCCACAGGACACGGCTGCCTACGTCACACTCCACATTCTGTCCTGAGAATTTCACACAGAATTCCAAGCTGAATTTTCGCTCTTATCAGTAACGCCAGATTCGTCGGTCTGATTCCATAAGGGTTCGTTCAAGGAGCACCTAGCTCCGCCAGGAGCTTATCCACTGTCCTGTTAAGTAGAGTAGTGACCTGTCGTTCAGGAAGGTGTTGCACTCTGCGATGGACCTGGGAGATGTTCTGTACCTGGTAACTGATGTTGGAAAGAAACGAGATTGCAGTGGCAAGAAGACCGGCGAAGAGGGTGAAGTGGCATCCAATCAGAAGGAGTCAGTGGAGTTGGAGTTGGTGGGTAGGTGGTGACGTCACAGGAGATGAAGATGGAGAGTCCGAGTGATGATGATGATGCAAAATTCGGTTGCGAGAGGCTGGGTGGGTGAGGTGGCGTGTGTCAGGGTGCTTATTTATTGGCTATTAGGGTGTGGAGGATGTGGGGGTATGGCTCTTTGCAGATTTTTTGTGAGGAAACTTTTTAATATTAAATTTGAAAATTAAAGGAATTAAGCAGTTTAAAAATAAGAGATTACTCCAAGAGGATATTTCTGGGCCTTCTAGAGCGGGGAACTGGGTTGTATACAGGGATGTTTTTGATGGCCTCATTATTTATTTTATTCATATCGGTGAAGAATTTTTGCGATAACTTTCTAATGAATTTTATTAGGGGGAGGTAGTCCATGGCATGATACATGTCTCTGTTTCTCATGTAGAATTTCATATTGCAGAATTTTCTAATCAGGTTGTATTGGAAATTTTTCTACTATTTTCAAATTAGTTTTAGGAGCATAACTCCACACTGGGCAGGCATAAGTGACTACTGGTCGCAAGTAGGCGTTGTAAATAAGCATTTTATTTTTCCTAGTCATTTTTGAGTTTCGAGAGAGTAAGGGAAAGAATTTACGAGTTAGGTCTCGAAACTTTTTTGATATAAAAATAAAATGGGGCTTCCAAGTTAATTTTGTGTCCAATATGACTCCTAAATACTTACATTCCTTAGACCACGTGGTTACTTGATCTTTAATTTTGTGGAGGGGGAATTTATTTACACAATTACTTCTAGAGAAAGCCATGGCTTCAGTTTTGATAGCATTAATAACTATTTTCCATTTCGAGAACCAGTCCTCGAGAGATTTAAGGTGTCTATTTAGAGCTATTGAGATGTATTTTGGGTTATTGCTACGCGCAAGTATTGCAATGTCATCAGCGTACATACATAACATGTTGAATTGTTTAGGGATGTC
Organism: Argiope argentata; assembly: GCA_026289955.1. NCBI lineage: Eukaryota > Metazoa > Arthropoda > Arachnida > Araneae > Araneidae > Argiope > Argiope argentata. The sequence goes on along the minus strand of JAOUZG010041477.1, from coordinate 379,865 downwards.
ATTAATGAAAATTGAGAAAAGTACTGGCCCCAGCTTAGATCCCTGAGGACACCCGCTTGTATTGGCTTGATGTCAGAAAAAACCTTATTTAATTTAATTCTGAAGTATCTAGCACTGAGGTAAGAGATTAAAATTTTGACTAGGTGAGGGGGGACTTTATAATTAATTAACTTGTAGATAAGACCTTCGAGCAGAACTCTGTCAAAAGCCTTTTGAATGTCTAGGAAAACTGCTGCTGATTTTTGATTATTTTCGAATCCTTCTTCTATAAATTCCACCACTCGGACCAATTGATGAGTAGTGGTTTTTCTATTTCCTTATTAATACGATTCATCCTTCTCTTGAAAACTGGATCCCAGGTTTCCTGAAAACTCTTTCTGGCAAAGTTCCTATCTCTTATTAGTGTTCTTATTTTAGGGTCTATGTACTTTTGGGTTTTCATTAGTGGAATTGAGGCTTGCAACTTAGCGCTTAGAATCTCCTCCTCGAAGTATTTTACGTGGGACTCAAGTTCTTTACAGTCTTTAAAATCCTGTTGTAGGGGAGTTTTTGATTGACTCAGGGAGTGGGCGTACTTTTCCCAGTTAGTTTTATAAGTAGAGGCACAATCCGGCCGAGAGTATTTGAAGTAGAAGACATTTTTAGCTTGAAATTTTTTAGCTAGGGGGATTAGTGCTTGAGACTTTGGACTGAGAGGTTGTGTTTAGGAGTGCTCCTAGAGTATCGAAATACGCCTATCGTTTCAGCGTCTGCTAGGGTTAGCGTACCCACGTGCTTCGTGATTTTTTGTTTGGCCTTGGTCCAACTATTTCATTACTGTCACATCGAACAAAAATTACTTGTCCCATTGGGACTTTTTTATTTCTTTTTTCGCCATTCTTCTGGCTTTTAGCCAAGAACGATGGCCGTCGTTTTTTCACTCGAACGCTTAGAGGAAATTAATTTAAAGAGTGAGGATCTTAGGCCTAAGCAATTAGAGAAATATCTTGCATTATTGGGATACTTTGAGGAGGATTCACCACAAGAAATAGCGCGAATTAACGAACTTAAAATCAGCTTCCAGAAAGCCTTGGACTTATTCGTCACCAAAGAAGACGACGGTGGTAAGCATGTCTTTGTGTCAAACAATGCTATTGTGCTCACTAACCAAACCACCCCCTGTGAGGTATTAACAACTAACCACACAGACAGTGAGTGCAGACCCCCTGGGGAATTAATGGAAGTTGAAGTCCATCAGGATCTGGAGAACAAAGCTAAGAAAAGTCTTAAAGAAAATAGCAGAAAAAAAACACCGTAACTAATAATCCAGAAGTATACAACGGCAAGGAGGAGATAATAACTATTGATGAGAGTAGCCACGAGGGGTTTCAAACTCAAAGAATTAGGAATGAGCATAAAAGGCAATTAACTGATGAAGACAGAATAACTAAGAAGCAGCTAATAACTAAACCAAGCGCCGTCGAAGTAACAAATAAATTCAGCCCCTTAGAAAATGAGACAGATAAAATTGAAGACCAAATTATAGACGCATCAATCCCACCAGTAGTATTTGAAAGAGCCTCTAACTATAAAATTATACTTCAAAGAATAAATGAAATCCACAAAATAGATTGCAGAGCGAAACCAACAGGGGAATTTTTTAACCTTTACTGTAAAACAGCGGAAGACCACAGGAAGCTCACTAAATATTTCGACGAAGAAAGAAATTGAATATTACGTAATCTCCAGCAGAGCGGAAAAACCAACGAAATCGGTAATTAAGGGCTTGCCCATTGACACTCCATGCGAAGAAATAAAAAATGAGTTAACAAAAAAAGGGTACAGGGTCGACCGGGTGAACCAATTAAAGCAATTTAAAACAAAACAACCCCTGCCAATATATCAAATTCATCTCCTTAAATCAGATAACCTACAAAATATATATAAAGAAGAAACGTTATGCTACATGATAATTCGGGTTGAGAAATACATCAGGAAATCAGTGGGGCAATGCTTCAAATGCCAATCTCTCGCTCATGTGAGCCAAAATTGCAAAACGAAAGAAAGATGTGTGATCTGCGCAGAAAACCATGACTCACGAAGGTGCCCACAAAAAATACTGAAAATCCCCCCCCCCCCAAAATGCAAACTGCGGAGGCCCCCACACTGCATCCTACAGAGGGTGCCCTAGATTCCCAAGAGTTAATTCAAGACAAACCAGACACCCAGCCGAACACCGCACCGCCAAGTATACCCACCGCACCAACAGTACAAAGTAGAATAGAAGCAACATAGTCAAGCGAAAACCCCGACCAAACTGCAGACATCTTCCAATTCCTAGTTCACCTAAAATCAATAATAGCGACCGTCCCTAACATTAAGGAAGTATTAAAAAAAACTTAATGAAGAAAAAAACCAAATCAATAAATTAATAATCATAACAGAAGCCCTAGCCTCAATGAACCTCCAACCATGAACCCCGCGACTCCTGGACTCCTTATCTGTTCTTGGAACGCAAACGGACTTAAAAATAAAATTTGGGACTTACGTGATTTTGCGCTGAAAAAAAACCCTGATCTAATTGCTGTACAAGAAATCCCAAGCAGCAAAAGATCGTCGGCCAACCATTGACCACACATTGTAACACAGAACGTGCGACGTCGGGCCGACATCGGAAGCCGATGTCGCGCCAACATTGGTCTTGTCCCACGGCGGAACGCCGGGCGATGATCGCGCCGACTTCTTTTCGATGAAGTTTCCGATCGTTTCCCGACTTGCGTTCTCAGGGCCGACGTCATTTCAATCATTCCCCGATGTGTTTTATCAATGGGCGACCAAATGCCAACCAATTCCCAATGTATTTTAGTAATGGGCGACCCAAAACCAACCATTTCCCAATGTATATTTTAGCAATGGGCGACCCAATGCCAATTATTTCCCAATGTATTTTAACAATGCCAATTATTTCCCAACGTATTTTAGCAATGGGAGGCCAAATATCAGTCATTGGGCGATTTATTACGGAACACTTGCCGCATCAAATTGAAATATTAGTTTATTTGTTATTTAGTTTTCTTAAACCCTATGATTTAGTGTTATCATTGTTAAAATTACTGTCCTTTCATATTTTTTTCAAACGAATGAAAATAAGAAATATTTTAAGTAGTTTACTTTTCTTTTTTACTTATGAATATTTTTGTTTGCTATTTATTTTGATAAATTTAAAATTCCATAAAACACTTGCTTTTCATAGAATGATATGTTTCATTATTTTAATTTTAACTCTTTGACTTTCTTAATTATTATTATAGCATATTATTTTACCACAATCTTACTCTATAAGTTTTCAAATTACATTTTTTTTACTGCTCTAAGGAAAATAAACAAATGTTAAAATAATCTGAAATACAATAGTTTTAAATTTGATCCCTTGCCCATCTTATTTCTAATAATATAATCGTATATCTCTATATAAGGTTAGTTTCTTTCATTTATATTTCCTATTTATTTTCATTATTAAATGCATGGGTAAAACTGCTAACTTAATCATAGTTTCAATTGCATAATTAATCAATATAATTTTTTATATATATACTATTAAATTTTTAATATTGCCTTTACCATTTGTTAATTTTAAAATTTTTTTCATAAAAATTCAAAGCATATTATTCTTATATAATTCTATTTTCTATATAAGGCTATATAATTCTAATATAAAATGTTATATAGTTCTATATAATATATATAGAACTATATATATATTCTTATAGTTTGATATAAGCTTTTATATTGTTTAATGTTAGCAATAAACAAAGAATTACTAAAATAAAATGAATAAAACGCAAATTCCTATTTTAACATATTTTGAACATTGACAACACTTTTTTTTTACTGCATTGATTAAAAATTGTCTAAAACACTAAATTATAGCATTCCTATAATGTGTTTCTTCAATAGACAATATTTTTGCAAGCACAATTTAACAAGTTACTTTAAATATCTTTTCTAGATCTATATATAGTATGGTTTGGTTTTGTGGCGAAAGAACCAAATTTGTTCTACTACAAATTCTGAATATTATACAAAAATTTCATACACAAAATGCAAAACTTCTTTCATTTATATGAAACTCCTATTAACTTACATACTTTATGTTGAAGAAACTTTATACCTTATTATAATTGTTAGTTTAAGGTAGTGTCTAATAGACATTTTACAAATAAAAAAATTATTTGAAATTTGTAATATTTTTTATTTATTTATTATAAGTTTAAACTTGGTTTTGTAGCATAAGAACCAAATTTGGTCTATGATTAACTCTAACAATTTACGAAAATTCTAAACAAATGCCTAATTCCAAACAAACACTTTCAATTATGCAAAATTACTTCTGAAAAATGTTTAAAAATATGAATATTATTTTCCCCTTTTTATTTTTTGGAGAAAGGAAAAAAACAATTTATTTAAAAAGACCTTTATTAAATAAAATTTCACAAATACAAAGTAAAATGATATAGTTAATTTACATTTTAGGCTAAATTTTCAGTAATGAACTTGTACACCCAAGCAGCATCCTGAAACTGACTCGATGACTATCATGAATAAATAAATAATATTTTCTTATCATTTATAAACAAAATTTATTTAATTTTTAAAAAAAAATAGTTATAATACTTGAAAGCATTTGAAATTTCTACAAATTTATATAAATACCCCACAATTTATGTAAATATTATGTATATGTATAACTGAATCATCTGCTATATATAAGAAACCTTTCTTCAGATTCACTTTTCTTTTTTGGTCACCTTTCATGAGCCTAGAAAATAATTATAATAATTATTAAGTTTTCCCTTTTATTAAAAAAAGTACATATAAAATATTTGATAGTTGGAGAAAAGCATTTAACAAGTAAAAGTCCTATAGAACTACATAAACTAATATCTGAAAAATAAATATATCTGAAACTAATGGGAGTAAAATTTGTGACTATTTTATGAAATAATTAGAAGCTATTCATATAAAAGTATTAAAAAAATGCCTGCATTATCTCAAGTTTTAAAGAAATTTCTGTTTTGAAGTTTACAGTAAATATATTTAAATATATTCTGCTAAGCCTTTTAAATCTCATGCCAAAATAAAAATAATTATACAAATGTTATTGAAATACCAAAATCTAAAAAAGGATATTTAATACTTTTTGAAACTTCTTTCATTTGAATATTTAAAATTGTGAACAAAAAAAAGAATTTAAATGAAAGGAAATATTAATTCAGTTAACTAGAATTTTCATTGGTTAAGTTGTTATTCTGAAAAATAGAGGCTGCTATTATAAAATTTATTTAAAATATATAAAGGAAAAGGAAAGTTATGCAAAATAAAATTGATTCTTTTCTTATAAATGAAAAAAGCTTTCATATAAAAAAAATGAAATAATCCTACTTGTTGTAATGTAGTAGGCTTGGATAACATTTGAAAATTCCTTATATCTTTTATGCAAAGGCATATTATATTTTGGCCTTTTGTTTAACACATAAGTTTGAAAACGTCTTGGCTGCTTCCACTGGGCTGGCAAAATGGAACTGACCTGACTGGAATATCATGGTCAGGAATATTTTCAATTCTAAGCAAGTTCTTAAGGCATAAATTGAATTGAAATCTTACATAGAATTAATTCAAATTTCCCTCTGCAGTTACAATCAGTAGAAACAATACTCCAGCTCACACATTATAATTATCAATATATTATGCAAATCATTTGGCCTCTTGTTGACTTCAGGAATAGAATCTCCCACAGTAGTTTTCAAAAAAACAAGAAGAAATTTCTCTGTTGCTCATATTTTCTGATTGATTATAGAATTTATTTTACCTCAAATTGCATTTTCAGTTTTGAAGTGCAAAAAATTTCCATTCATTGAATAGAAGATATATTTCATATTTTGTCATTTTTAGAAATTGCATGAAATATGAATTTTCATACATTGCCAGCCAGTTTTAGGCATTACATTCAATGTCCAGTCATTCTGTTCATAATTGTTTAGCAATGCATAAAATATTATGTATATGCTTTTCTTCAGCTTAACTTTCCCTTTATAAGCAAATCTGATGAGCCTACAAAATATATTTCTTAATTAGAATAATGATTGAGCTTTCACTAATTTTAAAAGTACAATAAATATTTGTTGATAAATGAAGATGTGTAATTAACGTGCAAACGTTTTACAGCACTTCATAGGCATGATAATAGCTTTGCTATGATAATGGTTTGTGTAGATAAACTTTTAATAGTGTTTACAATAACAAAGAAAAATAAAAACAACTCAAACTAATGGAAGTAAAATTTATTATTTTACGAAATATGACATAATTATAAACTATTTATATTAAGTATTCAAAAATGCCTACTCAATCCCAAGTTTTAAAGATTTTTTTCCTAACCTTACAATACAATCGTATTTTAACCGCCTACTTGGCGCACTTTTTCGAAAAGTCGCCAGCAACGAGCTTGTGTAATCTTTCGGACTCCTCGGTCTTTAGTAGGTTTAGTCGGAGTTCCCGCCCGCGATGAGCTACCTCCAGAGTGGCGATGTGATCTGGTGCGTGGCTGAACGTGAACTGACTTTGACTGAGAGGCTCCCTCCTCAGTGAAGCTGAGGAGGTGCGTGGGGGTAAGATGAGAATGCTTTCTGATTGGCTGAAGAATAATACTATAAATACTAAACGGATGGCGAAAATTGAGACATCAATCTGCTAGCTTTTTAGACCTCACCATCATCAAAAATTTCCTATACCCCTATGAAATTGTCTCCATCCCCGAACTTAGCTCCGATCACAATCCAATCCTTTTAAATTTTTCCTTCAAATACTCCCTACCAGATAATGATCGGAAAATTAAAACAAATTGGAATAACTATAAATTAGACCTTAGCTTGCAGGACATCCCAAATCTGGAAAATATTAAAAATACAGAATCTATTGATAATCTTTTCACTTACTTTGAGAATTGGTTATTAACTGCTATAAATTTTGCCTCCACTACCTTTCAAGTAAATCAAAAATTCATTGATCCCAGATTAAGATCACTCATTAGGGACAGAAATTTTTCCTTTAAAAAATTTCAAAAAACTCGTGATCCAGTTTTCAAGAGATTCATGAATACTCTGAATAAAGATATTGAAAAAATTAATAACAACTTTGAAAATAAAGAATTTATAAACAAACTAATTAATGTTAATATTGAAGATGGTTCTATCTGGAAATTAGTCAAGCCCTTCAAAAATAAAAAACTAAAAATTCCGGCCCTTAAAGGCCCAGTTAGTATGGCATTAACTGATAAAGATAAAGCGAACTGCCTAGCTCTTAGCTTGGAGAAACAATTCCAATTAAATGATCTACATGACAGTACCACAGAACATGCTGTAAATAATACAGTTGAAAGCTTTCTTAAACAATTACCCACTGAATTTAATAATTCCCCCCCCAACTCTGAATGAAATCAATGATCAATTGAAAAAACTTAATGTGAAAAAAGCCCCTGGTATTGACGACATCAGTAATAAAATGCTTAAATACATCCCTGATAACTTAAAAAATTTACTTATATTAATTATCCACAATTGTCTGAAATTCGGATACTTCCCATCTAACTGGAAAACAGCCGCAGTTGTCCCCATATTAAAACCCGGCAAAGACCCAACCGACCCAGTAAGTTACAGACCTATTTCCCTCCTCCCAACCATTAGTAAAATTACTGAACAGATTATTCTCAATAGATTAAATAAATTCATTGATGATAATAATATACTTATTTCTGAACAGTTTGGTTTTCGAAAAAATTTATCAACAACTCATCAACTCCTTAGGGCTGTTGAATTTATTGAATCAGGATTCGAAAATAAACAAAAAACTGCTGCTGTTTTTCTAGACATTCAGAAGGCTTTCGACAGAGTTTGGCTAGATGGCCTTATTTACAAGCTCATTAACTACAACATACCCCCACACCTAATCAAAATCATAATATCGTACCTCAGTGACAGATCCTTCAAAATTAAAGTTAACCAGGAATTCTCTGTTATCAAACGTATACAAGCTGGAGTCCCACAAGGGTCTAAACTAGGTCCGATATTATTCACCCTATTTATTAATGATATCCCCAAACATTTAACACTATGATGTGTTTATATGCAGACGACACAGCCATACTAGCTAAAAACAAAAATATTAATTACAGTACTATAGCTCTCAATAGGCACCTGAAAACTCTTGAAGACTGGTTCATGAAATGGAAAATAGAGATTAATGCTAGTAAAACTGAAGCAATATTTTTTAATAAATCTACTGGTAAATTAAATCCCCCCTCTTAAAATTAAAAACCAAATTATCCCATGGTCTAAGGAATGTAAATATTTAGGCGTTGTACTCGATCAAAGACTAACCTGGAAACCCCATTTCATTTATATTACCAAAAGGTTTCGAGACCTAACTCGTAAATTCTACCCCTTAATTTCTCGAAACTCCAAAATGTCTAGAGCTAATAAAATACTTATTTACACTACCTATTTGCGTCCAGTAATCACATATGCCTGTCCTGTGTGGGGGTATGCCGCTAAATCTAACTTAAGACTTATGGAAAGACTTCAAAATAATTTAATTAGAAATTTTTGTGGTATGAGACCTTATATGCACAACTCAGATATGTACAAATGTCTAGATTATCCCCCCCCCCTTAAACACTTCATTAAAAAACTTGCTACAAAATTCTTTGATAATCTCTGTAATATTGAAAACGATGCAATAGCTAACATACCTATTTACCTCCCTAATCTTAAAACTAAAAGACCCCGCAATATTCGCATTTAATCTTTACTTTTTATTTTTTGTTTAGTTCTTAAAACATTCTCTTCTCATATTTGCGGCAATGGTATACCCCCGCACCCCCACCCATAAAATAATTTATTGATTTTCGAGTCCTGACTCTCACCACCTCACCCACTCAAGCTCCAAAAACTACTACTCCGTGATCCAGTACAGCCATCTCCACACCACAGCAATCCTGCACTCTGATTGGTTGTCTACAGCTGAAGGAAACGACTACTTAAGACCTGGCGTCGTCCCAAGTTCCTCATTCCAGCTTCGGTAGCCATGTGTGCAACAGCTCACAGTCACTTCTTCCTCAGTTTTCACGCCACTCAACTGAACGTTAGGTCGCTTAACATACTGCTATCTACCGGGGATAAGCCCCTGCCGGGGCTAGGAGCCCCGTTAATCTTTCCATGCGGCCAAAATTGAGACATTGCATTGATGAGTATGAACATTTTTTCGATCGGTTCTTTGATAGCATTTTTGATTTGGGGGAAACAGTTAAATATTATTTTGAATTCATTGAGTAAGTCGAAAATTTCTGCGAATCCAGAGATGGGGTTAGCGGATGAGTTTAATTTTTCCGTTTCAGTTCTGACCGTATCAGGTTGTCTATTCAGATTAGTATTCAGCATATTTGCGTATGAGAAATTTGGCTTGACAAAATTAGATTTGAAAAATTTATTTCTATTTTCTTGGGGGGAGGAAATTTTTGGGAATTTTGGACAGCCTCTGTAGGCTGCGGTATGGCCATCTTGGTTACAATTAATGCATTTGGGATTTGTTAGTTTTTCTTTTTGCTCGCAGTATCTCGACTGATGCTCTCCATTACATTTAAGACAGCGTGGTTTCATAGCACAGTTAGATGCGACATGGCCAAAATTGTTACAATTAAAACATTGTGAAATCAGGCTCCTTCCTTTAAAAGGTTCGACAGTAACTTTAAGATAGTCAATAACCGTTATTTTAAAGATTTCATTTATAATCTCATTTCTATTTAGCTCAGCCATTAAGAATGGAAGGGGTCGTTTGGTTTTGTATTGAGTCAGCCTGACTATTTTGCTAACCGAAAAGCCTCTCTTTATTAATTCGCTTTCCAGTGCCTCGTTCATAAAGTCTATGGGGAGTCCTTTAAAAACAACTTTGAACGGTCTTTGGGTTTTTGGCCTTATTACGTAATATTCTAATTTATTATCCCTACAGAATTTCTGAATTTCCTGATGATTTTCAATTGTTTCCGGGAAAACTTTAATAAAACCATTGCTAAGCACGTTGTTATTAATCCCGAATTTTTCGTGAATCATTTTGAGAATTTTATTGTAATCTTTTTCGTACTTAAGCATTATTGGGGGGATTTTTTGAACAATTTTAATTTCCTCATTATTCTCAGCCTGATCGGTGATCATTTCCTCATTATTCAGAATTACGAATCTGTTACTAGTATTAATATTAATGCTTTCTTTAACAATTTCGGTGGGTTTAGCTGATTTTCTTTTGGGGGACAAATGGAAACTGTTTTCTAGCTCATCAACAGGGCGGGGGTTGAGACAATGTAAATTTTTCATCTCACCAAGGTACTTTTCTTTCATCTCCGAGAGTTGGTAAAGTGGCATATCTGTTGTCTCACTAGGTGGTGCTAACCTTCCTGGCTGACTGGAGAGTATCTTAAAATATTTTTTGTACTCTCGATCCATTTCCTCAAACTTAGACAAATAATCTCTCTTTTTAGTGCAGCTGTTACAATTGCACTGAAGTTCCAATTCAGTGAGATTGGGGTGAACGCATTTCTTTTTAGGAATTGCTCCTTTACTCTCAGAACCCTTCCATAACAAATCCTGAAAAGGACGAGTTGGAAACTGAGAGTTGCCTAGCCTATCCTCCTGACAACCGCTCTCCTCCATGGCCGAGCTCAGAATGAAAATGTTTCGGACTCCTCTTTCCAATGCGAAAGCTAAAAAGGGTTGCCATATTACAGAAAACGGGATAGCTATCTTTGGCGCGTTATCACCTACTGAACTAAGCTTTTTTTAGCCTCACGTCAAAATAAAATAAAAAAATTACACAAATTTATTGCCATACCAAAACATAAGAACGTTATTTAATACTTTTTAAAAATCTCTTTCATTTGAAAATGTTAACTGAAAGAAATTGTAAAAGACGAAAAACAAGTGCAATAATTTAAGAACACCCAAAATAAAAATATAACAAAAAATGAAATCACTTGAAAAGAAAATACACGCAATAAAAGAAATGACGATAACTCAATTGACAAAGTTTTAGCACTTAAATGAAATAGAGTGATTAACAATGGATCGTTAACTCAAATATTTGTTTGGCCTAATGGTCGTTTTCACCTAACGCTAATAATATCACTTGCAACTCTTTGTATCAGGTAATCAATAAGTTCGAACAACCTCAACAAAAAAAAATCCTTTTTATTCACTATTTAGAATAAACACTATACTATTTAAAAAGTATACAGTAATAAATATATTTACACTTACCAAGTTTCTTGAAATGATAGCACACGTTGTTGGTTGAATTCCAAAATACAACAAACACCAGGTGATTCATGGGAAATTCCTGCAATATATTCGTTAAGTGTCGTCTAGGAAAGGCGATTTTCCTGATATCGGCGCGAGTAGGGAGCGATTACATTGAAACGACCATTTTCACTAAGTCGGCGTACGAGCTCGTGCCCACCTGAATGCGAGCTTAGGATATTATCGCTAAATATCTGATTAGAACCCGACATCACGCCAATGCAACGCCAACATCCGCGAAATACTCGCGAGCTATAGCCAATGGATGTGATCATTGGCCAATGTGTTGCCAATGGCTCTTCCTGCCTGGGACTCACCTCCGCTCCACAGATAGAGTAAAAATACCAAACTATACCTTCTTCTCAACCACAAGTAGAACAGGCAGATCCATCAGAGGCACAGGAATTTTTGTGAAAAATTATCTAAATTTTACTTATTACCCCAATCCTACCCTCAGACACATAGAAGCCACTATCGTTAAAATCAAGATCCCGGGCACTGAAGACTTCGTCAACATCATCTCGACATACATCCCGCCAAATGGTAACTCCGACTTCACATTAGATATAGAAGCCTTAATCCAAACGAACTTTTCAAGTATGATAATAGGTGACCTCAACGCTAAACACAGGCACTGGAACTGTGAGAGAGCAAACCCCGAGGGGATAAACCTAATCTCCTTCATCAGAAAACTTAAAATGAAAATAATAGCCCCGGACAAACCAACCAGATACACCACCACTAGCGAAACTGTAATAGACATGGCAATAACCAGGAATATTAACTTCACCTCTAAGATTGAATCCATCACTGACCTCTCAAGCGACCATCTTCCCATTATGCTCCAACTTAACACCCACCAAATCGACATACAAGAAATATGTATATTGATACCGAACTGGCAGAAATATAGAGAAAACCTAATAGAAAATAGCATCTACCCCATCAAAATCAACCCAACAATAGAAATAGAAATAGAAGCAAAAAACCTGTCCGAAGAAATACTCACCTCGTACAAAGAAACAGCAATAAGAACCAAAAATTACGCCACCGAAACTCCCCCCAAAATCAAATTACATACCTCACTAAGAAACAAACTCCGAAGAATTTGGCAAAACCCCAGGAACCCCGAACATAAAAACAATCTGAACCGAGCTAGAGAAAAAGTAAGAAAAATGTGGGAAGAGCACAACAACAAAACCTGGTCCGAAAAAATAATAAATGCATCCACGGAAGATAAGTCAATTTGGCAGTTCACCCGGAACCTCACTAATACCAAACTTAAAATGCCACACTTGAGGGGAATTAACACAATAACCTACAGCGACGCAGAAAAGGCGGAGGAACTTGCTTTAAATCTACAAGACCAATTCACTATCAATAACATAGCAGATAAAAATAACGACAAAATAGTTAGAAAGACGGTACGGCAATTTCTTAAAAACAAAACAGCCTTGAAAATCGATCCATGCAACTCGGAAGAAATTATCGACGCCAAAAAAAGTACGGAAAAAAAAGAGCCCAGCAGAAGATGGTATCACCAATGAAATGTTGAAGAACCTCCCAATAAAAATATCATTTAGAATCACTAAATTAATTAATGCAATCCTCGAATTACAATATTTCCCCTGCACTTGGAAAAGAGCTGTCATCATCCCAATCTTCAAACCTGGAAAAGATCCTCACAACCCCACTAGCTATAGACCAATCAGTCTACTATCCTCAATAAGCAAAATAGCAGAGAAAATAATCCGTAATAGACTACAACCTCATGTCGAAGACAAACTCATTCCCTACCATTTCGGATTTAAAAACAAGCATTCAACCACTGCTCTATTATTGAGAATGACAGAAATAATTAGACTAGGATGGTCTAAGGGTTTGGATACTGCGGCAGTCTTCCTCGACGTAGCCAAGGCATTCGACAAAGTCTGGTCAATAGGCTTAATCTACAAAATCATTCAACTTGGAACCCCAGACTCACTCTCCAAACTTCTTGCAACCTACCTAACCAATAGATATTTTAAAGTAAGAGTTGGCAAATATCTATCTCGCCCAGTTCAAATTCAAGCTGGTGTAGCTCAGGGCTCCATCCTAGCACCGTTATGCTTTAACATATATATTAATGACATACCCAGAAGCACCAAGAACCAACTCTACCTCTTTGCCGACGACACCGACATCCTTAGTACATCTAAGAACCCAGAGAAAATAGTAAATGACCTAAATACCCACCTAAATAGTCTAGAATCCTGGCTCAAAAAATGGAAAATCAAAGTAAATCCGGACAAAAGCCAAGCCATCCTGTTCACCCATAAAAAAAAGAAACCATCACTGCCTATACTTAACAATATCCAAATACCCTGGAACTCTGAAACTAAATACCTAGGAGTTAAATTGGATCCAAAACTAACTTTCGTTCAGCATATCCATTATATCTTAAAGAATTTTAAACAAGCCAAAGCTCAACTCTACCCTCTTATCTGCAATAGCTCCAAACTCTCAATAGAAAACAAATGCCTCCTATACAAAAGCATAATTAGACCCCAAATAACTTATGCAGCGCCTATCTGAGGAGCAGCGGCCATGACCCACCTCAGGAAGTTAGAAATTGCCCAAAAACTCTACTCTCAGACAAATAGCTGGAATGCCTTGGTACGTCAGGAATATCAATATTTGAAAAGACCTCCGAATGCAAACAATAGAAGATTTTATTAAAAAAAATTACCACCTCCTTCTTTGACAGAGTTAACAAACTAGACAACATAACAATCAGATCCATTCCCCGGTACGACCCAAAAAACCCTCTTAATAAAAGAAGGCCCCGGCGCATCCTTGATTAACTAAATAAAATGAAATTAATTTTCCAACGAGCTCAAATAAAATCAAGAATGGAAGACCTAACAAGCAACGCAATAGGAAAAAAAAAACAATCTCCCTCTGCAAACCGAATAACAAATTAAGTACAAAAATCCGAAGAGCTTAAGAAAAAAAAAACAATTCTGGAAAAACGAACCCAAAGGGTTAAGAAGGAAAAAAAAGTTACGATAACCAGCTGATCCATACAAAGGTACACCTACCCGGTGAGGGGAAACTCAACAAAGGAAACCACAAGATGGGGAACTCCCTCCTCCGAGAAGAAAGCGCAAAAGCGGTGAATAGAGATAAGAAGCACCCCTCCTCTTCCCCCACCTTTATGGACCCTCTAATGGACTCCCTGAATAGACTCCCAACCCACCTGCACCTACTGATCCAGGCGGAGCGAACGCGCCAGCCACTCATGATCGGGGAATTACTCACTGATCTGTGCGACCTAAAGCCTCTGTTAAGCCGCTGTTACACGGCCTGTAGTCTTCACAAATGTGGTCGTAAAACTGCCATCCTCCCCTTCGTGACAGCTCCCCCGTCTGCCTAGTCTGCCACACGACCCGTCGTCTGAAGAAAACAGCTTCCCTT
>JAOUZG010041477.1:328010-349926 GCA_026289955.1 Argiope argentata | reverse complement strand
ATATAATATTTTAAATTCTCAATTTAACTTCATTTCTTAATTTTCAGTTTAAGACAGCCATAGTAACTTAATTCTAAAATATTCTCTTATTTCCTGAAACAATTCCAGTTGTTCTAGTTTATTAATTATTCAGAAGCTTTGTAAAATTACTGGATTGGCTAAACGCCGGTTACTTTCCCACACTCCAAGTGTAGAGAAGCCTCAGAAATAAGCCATCTTTGCAAATTCCATTCAAAGATCCTTCGGATTCCCTTGCACGAGCTATACATGTGATTGACATGTATTAAAGATCACTTTTAAAATCTGAAGGTATTAATTAAGAGGGATGAAAATTTAATGAGCTTTTTCATCATTACGTTTTGTGCCGTTCCGTATTGTGTTCGTCGCTTTTGCTTGTACATAACTCCTGCTTCCCATGATGGAATGAAACGAACTTAAAATTCAACCTGTTTCCAGCATGATTTCGGCCACGACTCTGCTATCTGCTTTCATAAAATATTTTAAATATTAAAAGAGTGGTCAAGTATAACGTGTTTTTATAAAATCAAATTTTTATTCTCACTCAGTTTTAATGTTAATAAAGTGAGCCTTTCTTTAAAAAGAAAACACTACATGACTTTGGAAACCAGCTGATTTGCTAAGAATATTGGTTGGGTTGAACTTTCTTTTAAAATCGAGTTCACTTTCTTCAAGTTCATGGTTCAAGCGTTAAAGCCGTATTATTTTAATTGCCTCTTACATACACTTTTTATTGTGTAAATGAACATTTTTACAGGATGTCAGTCTCATAATATCATAGGAGTATTAAAACTTAAAATACCTACTATTTTTGACTTCTAAATTTCAAACTATTGTAACTTAACACTTTTATCTGATTTGTAAACTACACAAAAATTAAACAGAGTTCTTCTTATTTAGCTTTCAATAATGGAAGAAAATCAAGTGATTAATCATTTAATGAAATAATAAATTTCGTATCAAAAACCAATTCTAGTTCTGAAAACTAATATAATTTTTTTTTTCAAAAATTGCCAGATTTAACGTATAATAGTTTGATTATTGAAATTCATATCATTCAAAAAATAATAAAAGACAGACTAATTTTTAATTAATTAAAATTAAAATTAAATTTTAAAAAAATCTTTGAGTCGCACATTTCTGATCACCCAGGTAAACATGTGAAATATTTGGTTGCTTCAGGTTTAATGCTTCGGACTGTTGAACGACAACGCGCACACTTTCATCTTTTTTTTTTTTTTTTGTATAGATATATACATTCTGAAAACTTTGTAACTGAACTTTTTTTTTATTTGCAGTAAAATACTCTTTTATAGCTTTTTTCAATATGATTGCAAGATGCTGATGAAAACTGATATTTTCCCATACACTCATCACCTGACCGTGCATGTAATATTTTGATTTATTTTATGCAAAATAAATTGTTGAAAAACACGTTTAAAATATTTTTATAATTGCTTAAAATAGAAATTTAATTCATACAGTAAATAATTGATATTATTGAAAATACATTTAACTTCAAAATCCTAAAGTCGTCTTTTTTGTCGTAATATTTTCATGCTATATTATTTCAAATTGCAAGGGATGCCGTTTAATTAAAAAAAAATTAAATAGAAATCGAGTTAAAACACTTCTTTAAATTCCAAAATACTGCTCCGATGTGAACATTCTTCCCCTTCAAAATGTATATTTGTCAAGTTAAGTAGTACTAGATACAATTGTTTGACCTGTACAGAGTCGACACATACACGTGAGCACATTAATTTCAATTACAAACCAGACGTCTTTAATGACCATCTAGTAAGCTAGCATTAATGCTGGCTTATATTTTAAATTAAATATTTTACGTAGATCGTCTTTTAAAAATATTAGCAGAATGTTTTAAATCTTCATATTTTGATATTCTTTTAGTTCACTCATTCTATCATGGAGACCTTAAACCATTCTGTTCCTTTTACTTTGTATTTCTCTTATTTCATATGAATTTCCGCATAATTTTAACTTTAAAATGCAAATGATAATCCTGAAAATGATATTAAAATATGTTTTCAGAAATTTAGCATTTAAAAAAAAATTAAGTACGGAAAACTCTTTGATGTGCTCTACAATATAAGTTTTATAATATATGTAATATTTAAAGAATCATTAAACGAAAATTTCTTAGATCCCTTCATAAAGTTGCAGTTTTAGTTTTATTATCAAAATGATTTAGATTATATTAATAATACTATTTTTTTTTCAACATGTAAATATATTTCAAAAATTATGAAGTCTAAACTTTATGCAGTCTTTTTCTCATAAGGAATCACAATCTGTAGAATATAATGGAAATTCCAATTTTTAAATAAATAAATGAGCATTTTTATATTTTATAATTAAATTCTCCCGATTTTTGAAGTTTTATTAAAAATTTTTAGAACAATCAACATTTTCATAATTTCAGACGGTGGGTGGCCATGGGCGCTAATTGGTGTATCTTCGTTGTGACGGTCAATGAAGTGGCCTACAATTCAATATTTATATTCACATTTTGTAAATCAGTGATTGATTTAGTTTCATGGGATGAAACTTTTTTCAAAGAATATTTGTATCTCAAGAATATTTTTAATAGGATTAATGAAAAGAATCTAGAAAAATATTTTAAAATTCGTGATCAATTAGAGCATTTATTAACTTTTTATTACTTTCCACAATTTAGTTTAGAGTGATAGTTAATTTATTTTTTGAGTTTGAGCTTTTGTTAATGTGATAGCTACACATTGATAAAAGATAATTTTTTGCCCTCATTGTCTTACGTACTCAAGCAGGTAAAATTTTACTTTTATTTTGTGAGAAATAAGTAGTTGAAAAATATTATTAGCATAGTAAAAAATACAATAATTATGGAACCTAATTTATCAATTTATCATTT
Source organism: Argiope argentata (assembly GCA_026289955.1). Lineage (NCBI taxonomy): Eukaryota > Metazoa > Arthropoda > Arachnida > Araneae > Araneidae > Argiope > Argiope argentata. The sequence goes on along the minus strand of JAOUZG010041477.1, from coordinate 346,997 downwards.
ATAGGGTTAAAAAGAAGATTCTTGTAGATTTAAGATGTAATGATCGTTTTTGTTAGATAATATTTTTGGATGTTATACAGACAAAACGTCAAAATTTTTCTTAGTATTTAACCCTTTAACGGGCACAAGCTGTTTCCTCACAAAATTTTCATTTTTCGATATATTTGGAAAAAAGAAGCTCATTTATAACCAAAAAAAGTATTTTTGTTAAAATTTTGTTGTTGTGGCTGTAGTTATTACAGGGGTGGAAACACATATTTTCCACTTTCCGAAACAATCAATGACATTTTACTGACTTATTCAATAGAAAAATATGAAATATAAATAATTTCACAAGTAAATATGATTTTTGTAAACTATTTATTAATAGTTATTTCGAAATTTAAAATGTATTAATTATGCATGAAATAAGTGGTAGAAAAACCAAATACAATGTAAATTACCAAATGCATTATTTTAAATTATTCTGGTGCAACAACATAACAAGGAGCTGAACATAAAGCATGTTCGCTACAGGTTCAACATGACACTTTTGTCCGTTTCCGGTTAGTTTTGGAGCTACAATATTTGCAAAACATTTTAAGGCGGTGGTAAGATATTTACCACAGCCTTAAAAAGGGTTAATTATTTAAAAATCTAAACCAAAATTAAAAAAAACGATCTACGGTGAACACAACATGAATTCCTGGATCCCTTGTGCTTACAAGGAACTCTTAAAGCCGATGGAGTGTAATGACTTGATCCTAGTCACTCAAATAATCGGGTAGCATTTAAACACAAATGTTTTATTTACAGCTTCATACAATGATAATAATAATAAAAAACTCGTCCTCATCTAGGTTAATATGATTGGAAATATGTGTATCTGGATCAACAGTTCCACAACTAATACAGAGAAACTAACAGATTGTTAGAATATCCGGCTACTGCAGTAGTATCTCAAGGAATCTACGGATATAACCGGTAGATCTTTAACAAACTCTAGATCACGTGGTATCTCTTCAGCAAGTCCAGATCAGCTCACAGCTCATCAGTTCAGCTCACAGCTCGTCGTCTCGTCTAGTCTCTAGTCGGATCAGCTCGTCTCGTCAGATCATCTCATCTCGTCGGATCAGTTCGCTTCCTCTGATCTGTTTCAAAACCTTCCCTTTTAACTTCGGTCAAATTCCGCCTCTCAGGTTCGCATTGATGCACTAGAGTTGCCGATCATCCAATAATTCTTTAGAAATATTCCCAGTGGTCAGCAGTTTACCATTGAAATATTTTCTATTAGCGACCCTTTATAATAGGGAAATATTCACATCTAGAGGGTTTAGGACTACTTTCATCAAAGGGCCGCAAAACACATGTGTGATTCATTATTTGAACTTTATTCAAGTTCAGGCGGTCCTATAGGAGACATAGTTACATCTGGGTTTTTGACAGGGTATCCTTTTTCAAAGGGCTATAAACCGCATGGGTGGTCTACTATCTAGACTCTATTCACATCCAGATGGTGACACTAATGGGAGAATTCACAAGGCGATCACAAAGGAACGAATCGTCCCACAGCTGACCAGATGTAATAATGTTCAAACATGTGTCTATTAGAAAGGGAGGGAAGTTTTACAATTTCTTTACAGGAGGCTCTGTGATGGTATGGGGAGTGTGCAATTGGTATGAAATGGGATTGTTGATACGTCTAGACTCGACCATGACAGGTTAGTGGTACGTTAGTGTCCGGTTTGATCACCTGCATCCATTCATGCCCTGTGTGCAACAGACGGGGACAATACCAGCAGGCTAATGTGTCACCCCATTGATCTAAAATACCTAATAAATGGTTTGAGAAGCCCTCTTATGAAATTCATTCCCTTTCTTAGCCACCTAATTCTCCTGACATGAACATTGTCTGGAATGTTTTGCAATGTGCTGTCCTTATGAGTTCTTCACCACCTCGCCTTCCAATGGCTTTGTGGACTGCCCTACAGGAATCTGGGTGCGAATTGTCGACAGAATATTTTCGCAAATTAATTGAATCCCTGCCACGCCATGTTGAGGTACTTTTGCGTGCTTGTGGAGGCTCTACACAATATTAGATAGACCAGTGTTTCTGGCACTTCAGTGTACTCCGTTTTGTTCCTTATATTATGTATCTTTCAATTTTCTGTCAACTCCCGTAAATTTCAAATTTATACATTTCAAGATTTTGCTTTCCAATTAAATTAAAAAGCTGATTTTTGAAATGAAACATTTTTATAAAAGATATATGAATAAAAAAAAGTAATAACTCTCCTTTGAAATCCGATAGGATTTAAAAATTCGATAGGTTCACAATAGGAATTAAACACATCATGCAGCATCTACAAGAATCAATAAATAAAAAGTTTTTTTTTAATATATTACCAGCTTTTACCCACGAATTTTGATAAGTATGTGTGAGAACTGACGTTCTATCACAGAGTAAAATGTTATTAAGCAAAATCATATGATTATGTATTAGATAAAACAATGAAAATACTTTAAATTTTATTGCAACAAAAAACATATATTAGAAAATTAAGCAAAAAAAGAGAAAATTTTAACTGTCGAAATTTAGAGAACATTTTTCTGCATATAAAGTAATATTATTGTAAAAGAATTTTTTTCTTTGAATTTTTGCAATAAACCAACATTTTACCACACTTCGCTACGATGTTAGTAAAACAAAACATAAACCACTTAATCAAATTCAAGTTTATGTCCATTGAAAATATAGTTGTCAACAATTCAAACACACAATTTTCTTCGTCAGTTGCAAGAACGAAAATGCTTGAATTTTCTAAGCCAGTTGGGGTAACGTTATTCAGGGTAGAAATTTTTAATTTTCTATATTATGTTTTATTTTAATTCGAAAGTACTTCAGAATGAGTCTCAAAGATCGATTAATAAACAATGTTGAATTTTAATTACATCAAACATTAAGAAAATAAACAGAATCGTTTGAAAATATTGGTCGGAAACTTATTAAGCCTAAACTCGTTAGCGTGGGGAGAAAACAGGCCTTTCTCATTTGGCAGAGTTGAAACGAAGATATATTTGACCAGAAAGTTAGTTTCAAATTAATAAAAAATTAACCACTCAATTAACCAGGATAAATTGTAGCCTTTGTTTCATTGCGGACTATAATCTATTACTGTGTCAAATTTTATCCAATTCCGTTCAGCCGTTCTGGAGCGATTGAGTAATATCCATTCATCCATCCATTTAAGATTTCAAACAAATTTATAATAATACTAGCTTTTATCCGCCACTTCGTACGCGTGGAAATTTTGATGCGTATTTGGGGGAACTGGCGGTCTGACCAGAACGTAAAATGTCATCACCGTATTATTATGTTATTCCAAAAGTAAGGTTTCAATGAACGTTGCATCAAATCAAGGGAAATGCATTTTAAAAAATCAGTAAATGCGCGAGAACAAATTTAATCAAAAATAAGGAAAATAGGCAAAAGGAATAAATATAGCAGGAAAAAAATATTAAGGAAAATAAACAGGAAAGATCGAATTACAGCTACATAAAAATATAACGGCAATGTAAACCCAAACAAAGCGCTACCGAAAAATTACCAACCCCGCAAAGTAATTGGTTGTATATCAATGCTTAGCCCACGCAACTAACCTAAAAATAATTTATTTACAGTGTGTACCTGAAACAAAACAAAACCAATTATTCAGCATCGTTTTGCTGATTCGTCTTTCCAGTACAAAATCAAGAACACACTGCACATGCCAACTCAACGCCAATTGGGGTAATGTAAAAACGTGAATTTTCTGAGCCATTTGGGATAACGCAATATAGATTTAACATTTTTTATTTCCTTTATTGTGCTTAATTTTGTAGCACTGTAGAATGATGTAGAATTCTCTTACCCGGTTCTTGCGCCCGGTTAACAGAAAAGTACCTTTAATTCAAAAGTACTTCGGAATGAATCCGAAAGATAGATTAATTAACAATGTTTAATTTTAAATGTATCAAACGTTAAGAAAATAAACAGAATCGTTGGAAATAACGTTAAGTCTAATTTCATTAGAGTGGAGGGGAAACCAGAAATTTTACTTATTTGGCGGTGGAGAAATGAAGGTTTTTGCCAAGAAAGTTCGTTTTTAATTAATAAAAAATTAACCGGAATAAATTGTAGTCTTTGCCCTATTTTAGACTATAATCTATCTCTGTGCTAAATTTCATCCAATTTCGTTGAGCCGTTATAGCGTGATTGAATAACATCATCCATCCATCCAAACTTTCACATTTATTATAGTCGTATAGATTAAATTTAATATTTAGTTTTGCTTTCAAAAGCATGCAAAGTGCGCGAATATTCATTTTTTTTATTTAATTAATGAGTGTATTTCTGAAAAATTATGTAGTCTAAATTTCAAACAATTCTTTTATCCTTAGGAATCATATTCACGGGAAAATTCTTGAATTTCCATGTTTTAAGTAAAAAATAACAATAAAAAAACCCATCTTTCTATATTCTGTTACCAAATCTTAACGAGTCAAAAATTTTGAAAACTGTGATATTAGAACAATAAACTATATCACAATTTTAAGCTTATCAACCTTGGAGAAACTCTTCAAATTTGGAGCATTTTCTTTGAATTTGCCAGTGGATGTTAATACATAAATACACGTTATTCACGTTATACACGTTATTCCTCATTATAAATAAATAAGATAAAGACTTAAACTATTAGAAATGGATTGTGTCAATAGTAAATAAAAGTTACTATAAAATTTAAAAAAATTCCACTTTGATATGATATGGGAAATTAATGGTTGTGGAGAAATTTGTAGATAACCTTAGATTAAATAAATCAGAAATGACCACATTTGGGTTATTCAATTAAAAATAAATAGGATATAAAGAGTTTCGAATATTTCCATAAGGAAATGTTTATTTGGAAATGCATTTCTTGTTTTCTAGTAAATATGAATTTCAAGGAAGATAATAATTATAAAAATATAGGCAGTTTAAGACTCTTTGACAGAGTACATAAAATAGTTCGGGATCCCTTTTAACTTCTCAGCTTATAATGAGAAATTGTCTTTGTGAAGTTAGAGAAGATGCATTCGTGTCTTTCTATTTTATGTTCAGCAATTTTTAGATCTTGAACTGAAAAAAAAATTTCAATAATAAATATCAAATCTTGTACAAATTCCCAATATTCTATAATATGTATTTTAAACCTTCTTTGTCTATTTAAATATCTATCTAAATCATTAAGATTGATTTTTCAATTGGAGGCAAAAGAAATAGTCTCCTTTAAAGTAAAAAGTTTTTCTAATGTCCTCTGTCTTTGATCCACTTATTTCAATGAAATTGGGTTTTCCCAACTTCTAATGTACTTCTTAAATATTGGTTGCCAATCTAAAACCATCGAACAACCAAGAAACCTTTAAATTTTTGTGGGCAGCAGAGTGTTTTTTAAAGTAGGTTTATTTCAATTATATTCCTTAAAAAAGAACAAAGACATCAATAGTGATTCCTTCATGCCTTTTCGCATCTCTTTTCTTCTATCATTTTTCTTTGATCAGTAATGTCTTGTTAGCAATGAATCATTTCCAAACTATTACAAGATGAATGTTATTTATTCTTTCTCCAGTTTTAGACTTGTGTTCTTTCCTAAGTGAAAATAATGGCTTGTAACTATAGGTACTTTCAAACATGAAAATGGTTTGAGAGAGATTATCAGTAAGAAAGAATAATTTGAGAAAGATTAAAGAAAGATACCAGACAGCGAATGTTTTAAAACCTTTGTGTAAATCAAACATTTCATTCTCCATCAAAGCTCAACATCATTGGTATCGGTTACCTCAAATGGTACTTCGGTGTAATTAACCGGTAATTGATTATTGGTGATGTAGCTCGTAAGATTTCAATTGAAATCCTTATTCTGGAGAGTTTTAAAGATTTCGATGTATTTATAATATTTTTTTTAGAAATTTATATCCATCGGATTTTTTGAATTCTTCTTTTATGTAAAAAAGTTTTGGTATTTTATATAATTATGCGTTATTACTCAAAACTTTTCTACATATTTCACCTGAAAGTTTAATTTTTATTTAACTGGGTATTTAATTTATTTTTGACGAAAGATTTCGGTTTTTAAACTTTGATTTTGGATTTCATTTTTGAACTATTGGAAGTGAGATTATTCAAAGCAATATGAATATTGAACTTACACAGTAATAAGATAATATTTCTGGAGAAAATTATAGAACCTCTTTCCCTTCTCCCGCCTCAGAATTACATCTTAAGTGGGTCCGCCATCCCCCCATTTTCACCGCCCACAGATTAGTCTGAAAATAGGAGCATAATCCCTTTCATTTGCAATTTAACAAGAGGATTTTTTCCTTTCCCCTTTTTTGGACAGTGAGAATCTTGCTTCCCCGACCTGAAATCCCCCGACAGCAGATGGGATTCGATTTCTCCCCTCCCCTCCTATCCCACCGAATAACCACCCCTTTCACTACCCTATTATGAACTTAAATCTGCTTTTGCTATTGAGTAATCCCAGTGACATTTGAAGCGAGTGCAGATTTCTCTCTTCATTCCCCGTTCATTCAATACAACATTCCCCACCGTCCTTTCTTCCGATCCTCCATATAATGATACCACTATTTTTGCTTGTTTATTTGTTATCGGATTGGGGAACTGCTGGCAGTGCGTTATAGAACCCTTCCATCTCTTTCCTTCTCTTTCTATAAATATCAATAACAGATACAGATGTTTTTATGAGAGGCTTTTTGAGCATCAGCATCAAGCTGCATACTATCCACTTAATCATTCTGTTTTTTAGGGTGCCAAAAGAATAAAAAAGAAAGAAGCTAAAACGAGTTTATTTTCTTACCTCACTTCCCAATTTTAATGGTCCGATTTATTTGAGCTCCTGACCACTGATCACACTTGGCTTTTTTTTTTTAACTTTGTGCTCTTAAAATGTACGTCCTCAAAGTAGGTACACTTTTTCAGGGTTTTGCTCTGGATGATGAATGGTTAAAAATTTGAGTCAGTGAGTGAAAATAGTACTTCCATGATCACAGTTGTACCACCCTCCCGCACTTTTGAAGTTCTGACAGCGAAATGATGAGTACAAAGAGTCTTTTATTATGCTTTTGGAGATGTCACGTTTGTGACATAATGTGTAACGATTTTATTTTTCAATGGAAGAGCTCCATTCCAACATCAAAAATGGATAAAAAAATCAGATATTTATTATAAGAAATTGTTGTGATTAAAACCCTGTTGCTATAATTTAGCTCTCGCTCGTGATAGCAAAACGAGAAAAACAATAAAAATTATTTGAAAGAAATGGATAAGACGAAGAGCCTGTTTCTATAATTACTTGATGTCACTTGTAATCTCAGAGTGATACCATCTTAGTAGTTAAATTTTTTAATGAATCTTTCGAGACAACAGCGGGAGAAAATAATTTCATATTTAGAATAAAAAATGATGGTCAATGGAAATATTAAATGTTAAGATTTTTTAATAGATATTTTCTTTTTAACTAGTCCTGTGCTCGAATGTGACAGATATGTGGAAGTGGTTAACTCATGAGAGATTAGAAACGCATGAAGATAGAATCATTAATTGTAGTGACTAATCAATGTTTGCCTCTAAGTTATTAAGTGAAAGACTCTTCAGTGTGCCTATAGAACTTCCTCCGGAAAGTTTCTATCAATTATATGAAACTAACCGAAGAAAATTCTGTAGACTTAAATATCCCACTACTAAAAGTAACATAGGAATTTTTTTTCAAAGAATACGGCATAATATATTTATTGCTTGAAGCATTTACCTTTTCTCTTATAACAAAGCAAAAGGAGTAAATAGGATGACTTATAAATATGCACAGTAAATAATAATACACATTCCATTCTGTCACTGTACCATATCTTCCTTTATATTTTCTATTTGTTGCTCCATTTTTCCTTTAACTGTGCCTATTTCTGTTTCTCCTCCTCCACCTTGTCAGCCTCCTGCCGTCCTATCTTTTTCAACTCACTGTCAGTCGCTTATTTCGCTCTCTGTCAATTCTACGGGGCCGTAGGTAGTTCCGAATCATCTCTCCCACTTAAATGATGTCAAACAAGTGCTGAAAGCATGTAAGTGAGCCGTGTCATTAAAGTCTTGGTCTGTTTACTATTAGTCAATATGTAGATTTATGTCTTCCTGTAGCTTCCATTGATATTATTTCAATATTCATCGAGCCTTTGACCGATTTATGACATTTGAATTATCTCTAGCCGTTTGCAAATTATGTTACTTTCTTGTGATCTTCGCTTTCTGCATCTATAATAGAAAAAAAATCTAAATCCAAGCCTAAAGCTTCAAGTCGATCCTATTCTATTTAGAATATATTCGAAACGGTATGTTCTACTACTCTTTTACGAGTTTAAGATTTGAATTCTGATACTTTTTGTTTCCAAAATCAAACTATTAAATAATTATTAGCTTAGATACTCTATATCTGTTTTAATTTTGCTGCAATAAGCTTTCAATACTAACTTTCTGTTGAACGTAATTAAATGTAGAATGAGGTCAGTAGTTTTTTCAATCCGATCTCTCGTTTTCCAAAACGTGTGAATACAGTGTTTATAGATGTTTTAGATTCAAGTTTCAAGAATTGAAGGATTAACTGGATAAAACCTTTATAACTTTGGCTTTATAAAAGATAATCCAGTTCAACGAATCTCTCTCTGAAGTGGTCGGACATGTTTATGATTGTTGCTTTTCTTCTTCTTCTTTATAATGGTGTTAAACTCTTTATCATCTGGTGTTATATACGATATATAAATGAAGACATATATACGGAAAATTATATCATTGATTCAGGCTTCTCAAGTGAACACTGAAACGATATATAAGGTGCTGCGAATATAAATGTGTTCATAACATATGTTTTTTTTTATTTTTTGCTTTGATAAAATTTTCTATTTTAATTATACATTTTTCCTTAAATTTTGTAACTTTTGAAAGAAAAAAAAACATTCTTTCGTTTCTGAAAGTGTTGACCTAATTCTTATAAACGCCTTTCCGGAGAAATTTACAGTTCAATTTCCGCCAACATATGGTTACATATTCCTCCATAACACAAGTGTTGGAGATGACGCGTTTTTTAGATCGCAGCTGCGTGAGGACCATCACCTCATCTCACTAAGAAATTTTCAACTGTCTCTGTGAAGTCGGCAATTAAAAGAAATACTACAAATGCTGTTTAATTAAAATCTTAAAGAATATTGGTGCGATGATTAGGAAAGATAATCAAATGCGTATACATGAAAAAGAATTTTTTTATAAAAAAGAAAGAAGAAGGGAGAATGAGAAGAAAGCAGATTGTTAATTGAGAAAGATGAAGGAAATAAAAAAGAAAACGGACTGACCACTGATTGGAAGTGAATTCACTATGTACTACTGCGCCTCCCCCCGCATGGATGATACTGAATCCTCATTCTGTCCGACGATGAACGAGCTATCATCTTGAAGGGATCAGAACCGGGGCTTCTGAGGAGAGTCACACATTGCGATGCTTTCGCTAAAACTTTTACTGCTCTCTTCATTCTCAGGGTCCCCACCCCCTCGCTGTGTGAATTGTATAGAAATCAATACTCCTTTGGAAAGATTTATCTGTTGAGGGGGGGGGGGACTTTACTCCCTAAGCCAACGTGTGTGCTGCATTCGGTTCTTTAATCTGTGAAAATGCATTAGAGATCCCGATTCTCTAAGCTGTTATCTTCTCTAAGCTGTTATGATAAATATGAGTATTATATAATAATATAAATATCATATATTACGCCGTTTACTTTTGGAGATGATAAGTCAAATATTTTGTTGTTGCTGATCCCCTTGGTCAAGTCCAAAAGATCGTGCCACAACTAAAGATCAAAAACACTCTCGCTCTCATCCGACAGTTGCCTAACAGAGGCACCGATACAAGAAATAATATGAGAGGGAGAGGCAATAGCAAGTAGAAAAGGTCCTATTAGGACCTTAGAAGACCAGGCTTCTAATGTGGCCAGACCTTAGCCTAGCTAAGGTATGCAAGAGTCACTACCTTTTGCTTAGTCTCATCAGCCATTTTCGTTTTTCTTCTCTGTGGAGAATAAAGACCAAATACTGGAGATATTTCTCTCAAACGAAGGCTCCGGCGAAGGCTGTTGCTATTATCCACGTTTGCAAAGATTGTTACCCGGCGCCTCCACCAAACCTGTCGCGAAGACTCAATTAAAGACACGGATAGTTATAAACAATTGCATTTATTAGCACCAAACAACTCGCTGGAGAACAGAATGAAGAACTGAAAACTCAGAATTTTATACATCTGAAGAACATACGAGAATGATCTCGTTCGAATGGTAAGTAATGTTCTAGAATAGTCTCGATTTTAGAGAAATAATAAGATCAATTTTAAATTAAAATTCCAGAGTTAACTGCTAAACGCGATGAGAATCATTCATGGAGGAATTTAGACCCCCTAAAGAAATGGCGTGAAAACAACTTCGATCAGCAAAGATTATTGCAGTGTTACGAATGTCAATCCATAACACATTTAAGACCGAACTGCCCACAGTTAAAAAGAAATCAATCGATAGGATAGATAAACCACATAAGAATCGCTCACAAAAAGGAGCTATTTGCTCCATATGTAAGTCAGCAATCCGTTAACGGATTATGAATTAAAATTCTCCGTGATTCAGGCACCAGCATAGACATTGTTTCGCGGAATTACGTCAGGAATGCAGATTTTAACAGAGAGGTAATTCAGGTGAAACAACCGTTAGACTAACGTCCGAAATGTTTAACTCTTGCACTTATGACGCTCATGAACCCAGAATTTGGAAAAGTCTTCACAAAAGCCTCAATTGTGGATTCATCACTCAACCAATTGATTTATCTTATGAGTAATGCAATGGCCGAGAAACTTAAGAAACAGGGACTCTAAGATTTGCATCATAAACATAAAACGGTTTCATCCAAAGAACCGGAGAAAACGCAGTGAGCGAAACCCGATAAAGATTTAAACAGTGGACAGCCTAATAGGACGAAGCTCACTCCGCAGAGCCAGGCGGAGATTTTAAAATCAGGAACAGACCAAAGGTTGGATCTGAGGCGATTTGAGATAGGGAAATCAGACTACACGTCACGAATGTCGCTAGCTCTAAAACCCTACAAATATATTGTCATACATAAACATGGCAGTAAGCATCAAAATGATGATGGTTTGAGCCGCTGTAAACTTTAATAGAAGGAAAATATTGTTAATATGTAATATATAAATAGTAATATAGTATAGTAGTTCATATGTAAATAGTATTTTAAACGTAAATTGTTTTTAAATGTATATTTATCCGTATAATGTCTCTGCCTCTAAGAAAGAATTGTTAGTTGCATGAACCGGTAGTGACCATTGTCCAATCTTGAACGAAAGTCCCCCTTCAAGAGGGAGGTGAGCTGTTAAGTAGTCGAAAAACTTACCTAACTTTGAAGAGACGCATGTTCGAACATTGTTACTTATGGCCAGCGGTGAGACGATTATTTCCTTTGTTGAGTATTGTGTTTCTCCCGCTTTGATGTTACCCTCTGAATTTAAATGTAACTGAGATAATTGACCGCATCGTTCAGGTTACGGCCCTTTGAAGAAGAAAACAGTGTCAAAACACCAGATGTAGCTATTTCTTCTACGGACCACCCAAACTCGGATAAAGTTTTGATAATGAACAACACATGCGTTTACGGCCCTTTGAAGAAAGAAGTGCTAAAACCTCTAGATGCGAATATTTGTGTATTTGAAGGTTCTGTTATGAGCGTGAATGGTTCAACAATATTCCCACCGGTATCTACCGAACATTGAGGATATTTCTGAAAAATTATTGGATGATCGGAATCTTCAGCGCACCAATGCAAACCGGAGTGGTGGAGTTTGACCGAGGTTAAAATGGAAGGTTTTGAAGGGCAAAGGGACGAGACCAGCTGATCTGGCTAGAGACTGGACGAGAGCTGATAGGACGAGGAGTCACGCTGATCCGAGACGAGCCGTGAGCGGAGCAACAGAGTTGGACCGTTGAAGAGATACCATGTGATTACGAGTTTATTGATTAAATATCTACCAGAAGTAATCCGTAGATCCTGTTGGGGCTACACGCAGCAGCCGGATACGCTAAACAGCCTGGTAGTTCTTGAATTAATTGTGGAATCTTTAATCAAGATGTAAATATTTCCAATCATATTTACCTAGAGGACTTTTTGTTTTTGTTATTATATAAAGATGTAAAGAAAACATTTGTGTTTAAACGCTAACAGTTTATTCGATTGACCAGGACCAAGTCATTTTACCGAGCAGAAGACAATCAAAAATTACAATAATATAGACACAAAATTGCAGACATAAGCATTGAAAAATAATTAACATAAAGAACACTATTTAAAAATATACAGGTCATATTTACATAAATGATGAAACCATGGTTTCAACTGAGTACTTGAAAAGTTACCATAATAATGGCCAGCTGTTCATAATATACTACTCTTGCTTTTGTGTTCAGTGACTTTCTTATTCGAACCATGATGTTATTCAGTCTTTTCCGGACTGTATAAGGGCTTTCCAAAGGAAGACTGCAGCTTCAGAGAGAGTCCCTTTCGTCGAATCGGGTTCCAGAACCATACCTTGTCACTTTCCTTGATTCGATCTCGGGCAAACCTGTGTACGTCTTCTAAACGGTCCTGGTGGTCTTGATAATAATCCACAGGCGAAGAAGGCGTATCCGGTGGACACCCAAATCGAAGATCACAGGGCAGTTGGAGTTCTTTTCTATTTCTATTGTCTGTCCGATGAAGAGGTGTCGAGATGTCAAAGGCGATTCAAATGGTGCACCTACATTATATCACTGTAACTTACGACGACTGCGTGTTTTTGGTCCTTTACGGGTGTTACAGTCATAACATGTTCTGTACCATTCTCGGACATCATCTTTCATGTAGCTCCAATAGAAAGGTTCCCGAACTTTATAAATTGTCTTCATGACTCCGAAGGGGGCCACCCGCAGAACTGCTGTGTAACTCCTTCAGAACTTAATTTATACTTGATCAGGGAAGTATAAGTTGCCTCTTAAATGACTTCACATCTTTGGACTCCCATTTTCTGTACAAGATGCCATTTCTAATTTTGAGTGAATTCCAGAGTGCCCAATAACGCTTAGTTTTAGTACTGAAGCTTGAAATGTCCTGCCCTTCAGGTCTTGAATTGTTTGATTGCATGAATTCTATAATCGGGATCATTTATTGTTCCTTGCGAACCTCTTCATCACTCCAGGAATCAGATTGAGGTCGAATGGCTCCTCACAATTGGAGTGTCAATCCCATGTTTCTTTTAAGTCGAGGAGCAGTAGCGACAACCCTCGGAGCAGGGCTTTCTTGATAAGGCATCCGCATTTTCTCTTCCAGAACCCAAATGGAAAAAATTCACGACTTCTGATGTGGAGTGCAGGGAGTTTTTTTTAAAGTTGATTTTCATATTCTTCAGGAAGCCCATTCCAAGAATAAAATCGTTTGTAATTTCCGCTACATAGACGACATGGTTATACGTAGCATTTCCAAATCTAATTACAATGTTCATATCCCGAATAATTGGGATTTTATCACCATTGACCATTTGGAGAGTGATGCTGGACGGTGTCCAGTGAATTTTCTTTCCGAGTTGTTCTTCAACATCTCTACGCATGATGGTCACGTTGGCTCCTGTGTCAACGATCATTTGGCAGGGAATTCCGTTGACGAAGGCTTCAAAAAATGTGATTGACCGCCTCTGAAAGATATCTATGAAACTCTAAATCTGTTTTCTTTGTATGTTTGAGAAGAGTCTTTAGCCTGTTTATCTATACGGACTGGAAAATTCCTTCGAACATGGCCCTCGTCGCCACATTTAGAATATTTCACAGTTCTCTGGCCAAGTTTGTTGGGCCTTTCAACTCTTTTCCAAATAAACTGGTAAATTGTTTTCATCATTTCAAATAGGTTTTGCAACGAAGGATCCGATGCATCTTGGACAGTAGCACCTCTTACTGAATAACTATCCCTTCGTGCTGCTTGTTGAGCGGCTTCAAATTTCATTGAATAAATCAAAGCTTCTTTCAAATCCAATATCTTGTAACTCTCTCAACCTGATATCTCGAATAAAGTTTGGAAATTTAGTCAAGATTTAAATTGTTTTGATGGTACACATTGCAAAGCATCTAAGCATGTTTCATGATATTCTAAGAAAACAGTGGATACATCGATTTGGATTGGGCTAATTCCCTTAACTATAGGAATTCTTATCTTGGATTTTGCTTCATTCGCAGTGTAATACGGTATACTCATAAAGTATACCATTGCTCTGCCTTCTACGCAAACAGAATGCGCGAAACTTTCCGATGAAACCAAAGAAACTATTTGCTTGGATAAATTTCTTAAGGGATTGTGAGATTCCCCTACACAATTTGTACATTTATTTTCTGATAACAAAAGAGCGATCCATTTAGTAGAAAATCTAACATTTCATGAGTGAACCATGTATATAGAAACATCACTTTGTTCCCTCGAGAATCTTTGAATAATAAATGCATTGAAATTAAATTTATTCCAACAGAAAACATAACAGCAGATGTCTTGGCAAACGCAACATTTTCTTCAAGGCAACAGGGTAATTATAATTAAATAGGCCTTATCCACACTCCTCTAGAGTCCGTGCTGCTATTTCTTATTTTGATGAAATTTGGTTTATACATTATATTGACCTTGGAAAAAAGATTTCTATAGTAAAAAGTAGTCCAAATTCGGACCACTAGGGGAGTTGTAGCGTTTAAGGAAAGACAAAAAAAAATCAGTGATAATCATTAAAATTAATTCAGTTAAAGAATCTGCTCAACGTATGATCCATTGACATCAATTACCAGTTGAAAAACCATTCTAGCCTGTTCAATAGTTTCTGGAGAAACTTTCGAGTTAACTACGTGACATTGCGTGCAATGTTGACTTTCAACGTAGGTAAAGTTTTAATCATTCCTTCATAAACAGATTTTATTGAAAAAGGATTTTATTTTATGGAGGAAGGAAATTTTTGGAATCCCCAAAACCAAAAGAATTTTAGCGGATTGAACGAAGAAGCCGTTCATCCCGGAAAGTTATGGATAATACAAAATTCTTGCAAAAGTTGGCCTGAAGCTTCAATGTAGTGCAATGGCATTCAATGTAGGGTTATGCATCATATTGCATGAAGATAGCGACCAGCAAAAGTTGATGTTCCTGCAGTGTAATAACAACATCCTGTCGTAGAAGTTCTCTGCATCGTGCACTCGTGACTGAAAAAGTTTTTAAGACCATGAGGTGTTATAACTTATGAGAAAAATAGTCGGAGGATAAAATCAGCAATCAAACGACATCATCCAGTCTCTGTAGCTGTTGGTGTAGGATCTTAGGAGGTTAACTTCCTCATATGTGGCAATTTCGATTATTCACAACTGCATCTGAATGAAAGTGGGCGTGGTCTGATCACTGATTATGTCAAGATCATGCGTTAACCACTTAAATTCTTGTCAAAAATCGACAAGCAAATTCAAAGCTTCCCAATTTATATCTTTGGGGTGCAGCATTTGTACCATTAGATCTTATACGGTTACCCTTTTAAAATTCATTGCTACATTTTTCATACTGTTGACCACAGGATGAGCAGCTCAAGTGACACTAAGTGAACACTTACTCAAGAATAGCTAGACCTGGATTATCTTTCAAGCAGTTCGACAGTTTCATTCGCAACCAGTTTCCACTCTCCTCCTAACAGCATAAACAATTCTCCAGTCTTTTCAAATTTCATAATTATCTTCAAATCTTTCTTTGATAGATTTTCCCAAATGCTTTTAACTACGATATTGTTACGATATATTATGATGGTTTGATAAAGCAGCTTACCAGTAAAGTTAGATCCTTTAGTAAGAGCGCAATTAACATTGAAAAAAACCCACATAGACTGGAAGTCTCTTTATAGTTCTGACTAATTTGCATGAGAAATTTTTAAAAATTACTATCTGGTAGTCAAAATTTGAGCTATTTTTTCATTACAGAATTCAATACTGCATGGTTCATATAACGTGAATACCAACTTTCACCAAACTCTTATAGGCAAACGGGCTCTAGAGCTTTATGATTAAAATAAGTCTATTTATAACGACTTTGAACATGCCTGAGTTCTAGACATAAAAAGTATAAATGAATACTTGAGGCACACGGTCCAATGATGGATGAGAAGTGGGTTGAGACAATTTCACTGTTATTATATTTACTTTTCGCCCTTGCTATTCTTATGATTGGCGCAACATTGCATAACAATTTGCACCTAATGTCGCAGGTGCTCTTTAAATAGATTCGATGAAGGACTTGTGTTTTAGTTATCTTGTAATTGTGTATTTTCTATATCAGGGTCCATTAAATAAGATTTGAGAATATTGGCCATGTTTCTTATCAACTCATTCTGCATATGTTTCTACAAAAATAACTAACTTAATAATCATTTTAATCGAATTCCATTTTCCTTGAAAAAAGGGCACAAAAGATATTTTATTAATTTAAGCTATTACTTTATGTTGATATCCAAAACATGACATTGGAAAATTCTCTTGTTCGTACTTAAATACACTGCTCAAAACAATTAGGGGAGCACATGGTTTTAAAAGAATTACGCAAAGATGTCTACCAATAAATAACATAAAATGAATCATTCATAAATTACAGCCTGCCAGGAAACGGAAGAAGAAAACTTTATATGCAACTCAAAGTTCAATACGTAAAAAACTAGAAAAAGGAGATAAATCCAGAAATTGGGATGTTGCAGTAACGTCTGTTTTATTGCCGTAACTGTGAAATTTGATTGCACATTCTTTCTGTTTTTGAGACAATCTTATAAGAATGTCTGAACAACGTGATTTACCGGAACCCATGGCATGGCATGTCATAGGCCGACTGGAATCAGGTCAAACACAACGGAGTGTCGCGGACGCTGTTGGAGTCGCCAGAAGTGTTGTTGTAAGGTTGTGGAATCGATTCCAAGAAACAGGAAATGTTAGACGTCGACCAGGGCAAGGTCGGCCACGCGCCACTACAGCAACTGATGACCGGTGTATACCGTTAACAGCCCATCAAAACAGATCAGAGAATGCTACTCAGCTGCAAAGACAGCTGTTCTTGGCAACAGGACGAAGGGTATCCAGCCAAACAGTACTTAATAGGCTTGAGGAGGAGGGCTCTATGCACGTAGGCCAATGATCTGCATTCTGTTGACCCCACGCCACCGTGCGGCCCGAAGAAGATGGGCTGCTGAACTCGAGATTGGGTGCAACATGATTGGAGCTAAGTGCTGTTTACAAACGAGTCCCGAATCAGACTGAAGTGTGACACTCGACATGTTCTGGTATGGCGTGAGAGGAGCACTCGAAATAACCCCGCATTCGTTCGTGAAAGGTCACAATACAGACGAGCTTGTTGGATGGTATAGTGTGGAATCAGCATAGGCGAACGTACGAGCCTGCATATCATTCGGAATGGCACTTTGATGGGCCGCAGGTATGCAGACGAGATACTGCGATCTCATGCCATCCCTTACGCTGGATCCATTGGCGATTCCTTTATTTTCCAGGATGATAATTCCCGACCGCATAGAGCTCGTCTGGTGGGGAACATGCTTGAAGCTTAAACAATACAGCGTATGGAATGGCCAGCCTGAATCCAATCGAGCATGTTTGAGACATGCTCGGACGACGCATTGCTGCACGGCCAAGGCCACCTGTGACTGTCCCAGACTTAGGAATTGCACTTCTTGAGGAATGGAACAGTATTCCCCAAAGTCAGATCGATAGCCTCATCGCATCCATGGCAAACAGGTTTGCAGCAGTCTTAGCTGTTCGAGGAGACCACACGCCCTATTAAAACTCATGCATCATGTCCATTCAGAGCCTTTTTTATCGTTTACATATAACCAAATTGTTTCCATAAATCATCTTTTTCATGTTTTTTCCATATTTTCAAAGAATTAAAGCTTAATTCCACATTGTTTTATTTTTTTCTCTGTATTGCGCATGGAAACACGTGTACTACTCATTGTATGCCAATAAGTGGCTGTCTCGCACGGTTTTCTTGATTTTTTTGCTTGCTCCCCTAATTGTTTTGAGCAGTGTCAATAACTATAAATCCTTAAAAAACAGTAAAGACAAATTATGGGCGTTTGAAAATTTATAAAATGACTTAATTAGGGTAATTAAATGATTTAATTAGGACAAGAAAATACTCTTGTTTATTTATTTTACCTGAGTGATATTTTTTAAATTACGCTCGCTCATTTAAGCAAACTAAAATGCATGATATAAAATAATAATTCTAAAAGCGTATTAGGTTTTCAGATCTACAGTCACTTTCTTGTTTTTGAAATAGTCAATCTTCTCAAGAAAGAATCTTCCAAAAAGCTTAACAGCAAGCACTTTTTAATCTATTCGAAATCAAAGTTAGTTGACGGTGACAAAAATTGTCCAATGTGCGGAAAAGGGGGATCTTACCATTTCTTTAATGAAGCAACAATATAATTTACATTTAATTTTAAATACATTTATAAAGCATTCCAAAGCTAATTTAATTCAAAATTAATTATTTGTTGAGAAATAATTATTTTTCTGACATTTTTGTAATAAGTAATTCAAAAATAAACGACGAGAAATAAACAATATGCACAATCTCTTAGAAAATGAAAATAATTTCAAAATAAAATGGAACGCATTGATACTGGAAATAAATAATCAAATTATTAAATATTTCTAATAAAAAATATTAGCAAAAGAAAATAATAATTAGTGAAAACTAACAATTATGTTTGACAATTGATCGATATTTCATGGCATTAGTTGCTTATAAATTAAATCATTAATTTCTTCTCATTCATCACT
>JAOUZG010041477.1:299151-323010 GCA_026289955.1 Argiope argentata | reverse complement strand
AAATTCTTGAAGTACTACAAAAAATAAATTGAAATAAAATTGAAATATTTTTTTAATAAAAGATGTGACAATAATATTTATTCTTGAAAGTCATGAGTCAGTTTCAAGATACTGCTTTCGTAAACAAATTCATTATTGAAAATTCAGCCAAAAATTTGAATTAAGTTATCGTTTTAGTATTAATAAATTTTTTTGCATAGTGGTTTTTCTTATCTCAAAAAAAAGTGGGGGGAAATGTTAGTTTTTTAAATGTTTTTAAAATGTTGTCAATTGTAGAAACATATAATAGGATTAATATAATTTAGAGCGTTTTACACAATTTTTAATGAATGCATTAAAAAAAGAGATAGTTCTTCAAACTATGATTAAATAGGAATTTGTGCTTTATTCATTATTTTTTAGTAATTCTTTGTTTATTGTTCACGTTAAGCAATATAAAATTATCAAAAAAAGATAAAACATTTTTAATTAAAATTATATGCTTTTTTAATAATTTTTATAAAATAGCTTTTGAATTTAATAGATAGTCAAGGCAATAAGAGAATTTTTTAAAAAAGATTATATATCTATAGATTATATTTAAAAAAATATATATCTATATATTAGTGAAGTTATTTTGATTAATTATATAATTGAAGTTATGATTATGTTAATATTTTCCCATTCTTTAAATAAGGAAAATAAATTGGAAATGTAAATGAAGGAAAGAAATATTTAGATAGGTGTGCAGGTGATCAGATTTAAAAATATTTCAGATAATTTTAATATTTGTTTACTTTTCTTAAAAAACAGTAAAAAAATTAATTTAAAAATTTAGAGTACGACAGTGTTAAACTATACGCTTTAGTAACATTTGAAAAAGTTGAAGTTAAAATTAAAGTAATTGAAATGTCATTCTATCAAAGGTAAACATTTTATTGAATTTTAAATTTACCAAAATAAATAACAAACATAATTATTCGCAAGTAAAAAAAAGTAAACTACTTAAAATATTTCTTCTTTTCACTCATTTAACAAAATTTTAAAAGTATGATAGTTTTTAATATTTTAACACTAGTTTATTAAGTTAAAGAAAGCTAAGCTTACAAATTTTTGTATTAAATCTTCTAATGATTGGTATTTGGTCGCCCATTGATTAAACTCATTACGAAATATTTGGTATAAAATCGTTCATGATAAAACTCATCGGGAAATTATGTGCAAATTCGACGGAAACAAGCCGTAGCGAGATCGCCCCGTTTTGATTGGCGATGTTTAGCTAATTATTGGCCGACGATCTTTTAATGTTTGGGTACATACTCCTGTTTTTGAAACAGGTGTATGGTCTTCAGTTAGGCTAAGTGTAATCAAATATATAGCTTGAAATATTGAGAGTTGCAGAAATTACCTGATGTCATATATTTATTTCGGAATTTGTTAGTCACTATGCAGTGAATATGAATAAAGATATATTAATGAAATCTCAAGCCCATAATTATCAACTAGAATTAAAATAGCGAAGAAGATTTTGTGAAAACGAAAAATAATTATTATACCAGTTCTACGTCACTGTTTTTGGTAATTCAATTTAGAGTGAATACATCATTCCAAATTTATAGTGTTATGAATATATTTCAAGGTGTTTGCTCGAAAAATTAATTTTGATTAATCTGAGCATATTAAAGAATAAAATTCAGAAGACAGACTTGATATAGAAAAATAATTATCTCGTTTCGATATCGTTCCATCATTATCTTGTTTAAGTGAAATAATTTTGAAATAAACATGACTTTCGTAAGGTTTAGTGGTCTAAATAAAAGAAGTGAAATAAATAGAAGATATTATGCAGAAATGTATTACTTTATTTTCCATTCATATTTTTGTAATAACATTAGCAATCTAATAATACTAGCAGCAATCTATAACTTTTAATTTGCCATTTTATTTGATTAAAAATCAAGAGACTACATTAAACATGCATTGTTTTGCATGTTTAAGTTTATTGTTGTAATTTTGTTCAACACTCTGCTTGTTTTCGTCCATAATTTTCCGAATAAGTGGTGAAACTCGAAGAATGAGCGTTTCTCGATGTATTGAGGTGGATCCTAAAATAATAAATAAATAAGTAAATAAAAGTACAATATCAGTTTAAAGGTTCTAATCTAAACAGGAAACAATTTGGTTCAAATGAACAGTTGAAAGAAGAATTTTTATGTTGTTTTAGTTATCTAAGATGTATCCAAATAAAATTGAAATTGTGATTATGTCAAAAGATATATTTGTAAAACCCGGACCGCACGACAATTACAAATGGTCATCATCAAAGCAAATTCCCTAACTCTGAATTTCTCTTTTCCACATGTCTGTCCACCCCGAGAACTTCAACAAATGTCTATATTGATCGCAGCAGCTATAGGAAGGCTGTTTAGTTAGTAAAGGGAATTTTGAAAATGAAGAAATGTAAAGAAGTATGAATTTTATTTTGGGATCAGTTTGAGGCGGTAAAGCAGTTTGTGAGTTTCCGTATTCTTCCTTTCACCTCCCCTCCTAATTCTATTAATATTAGAGAATCCTATAATTAAGAAAAAGTAATTGAATAATTTAATATTTATAGCATTTTGTTTGACAAGACTTTATTTTTAATAATAATAGTGTTTAATAATTTTTTTATCCAGGAGGATGAGCAAAATCTACGTGTCTATGAAAATGTAAGACTTCGAACTCATTTCCAAAAAATGATTCCAATTCTTTATCTCAATAGTTTTAGTACTAATAGCAAATTTTAATAAAATGTTCCTTTTTTAAAAATTTTATAAATAAAATATTTATTTATAAAATATAAATTATTTACTTATTAAATGAGAAAGGGAACGGACAAAATTTAGTTTAATTTTTAAACTTTTACAACATTGCCTGGTGTTTCTGTGCAGCTAAGATGTTCCTAATTTCTACCTGATTTTCGCAAAAAGGAGAATTTCCTAAATATTAATTAAATGGCTCCTTTGTACCATATTAAAAAGAAAAGAAAAATATAGATTTTTAGGAAAATGTTTGGATGAATTCTATTCCTCAAGTTTACTAAACGTGCAATTTAACCAAATTAATTCAATGTACGTAAATTGAAAGGAAAAATAAGGAATTAAATTGTAAAATGCACATATGAGATTGAATATCTCTTGATTTTGGAAATATTTAAACCATTAATTCTGTGATTAATTTTAAATTAATTTTGTTTTAATTATTTATAGGATTTTGAAAGTAGTACCATTCATCTGCTTAGCCGAGATTTTATATTTTGTATCAGAGTCTGCAATATTTCAGACTGAAAATAGATCTAAGATTTTAAATATTTTTTACTATAAATAAAAAATAATATGGAAATAATAAAAAGGAGTTAGAAATTTTTTTAAAACAATGAATCGAATTTCTAAAGAATTTGTTTCAATATAATATGGTTAATATGGTCACTATCATTTAACACAAAACAGAGTAAATTGACTGCAAAGCTTTCTCTCTCTGACATTCAGCTTGAGTCAAGACTGTTAAGCATTTCTGAAAGCTTATCAGCAATTTTGTTTATTTGTATGCAACTAAAGTTTTTTAAAAAGTAGTGCTAGATTCCATTAAATAATTTGGTAGGAATATTGCTTCGTCCGAAATAGAAATTATGATTACTCTTATATCACCAGGAATTGATAAACAAATAGTTGTAAATTATATTACTACACAAATGCTTACACATTAAAAATAATTTTTTCCTTGTCATATAAGAAAACGTTTTCATAAAAGCAATGACAAACTAAGTTTTAGTTAATTTTATAATTTAGATTTATTGCTAAATTTTACTTTGCTTGTTCTTGATTGCTTACTCACAAGAGTATAATTAACTTCAAATTTTATGAGACATTTAATATTTACTAATGTTCTAAAAACCATATACCATTCAGCATTTTGTGTAATGCATCTCTTTTAATTTTAAATATTCTCAACTGAAATGGGAACTTGAAAAACGAAAGTGCTTAAACTTAAACTAATACAAAAATTTTCTCATTCAGTATTATTTATACTCAGTACAGATGATATTCTAATCTAATATTAATTAATTTTGCTAACATTGAGCCTTATATATCGAATAATTTATTGCATTAAATAATAACAATATTTAAAAATTTAATAAAATTTACAACGCTATAATTTAACGAAACTATAACAGCACAAAATTGATTTTTGCATCATGATAAAGCAAAAAACTAAAAACAAAATAACACCCCTATATTTTTAATGATACCACAGTTTTCTTGAGACATCAATATTTTAAAGAATAAAATTTTGTTTTCCAATCAACTAAATCATTCACTAAAATTGAATAATTTATGAATTTTGAATATCGTTCTTCTTCAAAAACTGATGATTTTAGACCTCTTCAAAGACGATCTCAACGAAGATACGCTACCACAATTCTTCAACAGTGATTGGAATATGATTATGAAAATATTGTTTGATCTAATATTGATATGAAAAAACTAACAGATTTGATAGCAGAAGACAGAAAGTTTATTTATTTATTTAAAACTCGAAGTATGAAGCGTATTTTTCAGAATATGATTCCTTAGCAAGAAATGATTGTGTAAAATGTAAACAAAATTTTTATAAGAACATTTATTGAGTGAATTCATATAAAATATTTATATTTGCATCATTTAAATGTTTTGAAAGTAAAATTAAAAATTGTATTTTACGAAGAATCCTAGAAATTTCTATTGAATAATTCGTTAAAATATTATGAAAATTACAAAAGATTAAAATGAAATCTGCTATGGATATTTTTTATGTATCGTGTCAGAACATAATTTCTTGAACGGCCAAGCACCACTTGCTCGTGCAATTTAAATTATATTCTTATTCATTTTAATGGTTTCATTGAATGAATCCCTTTAGTACTGCAAATGATCCATAAAATTTTTTCTCGCATTTATTGTTTAAAAAAAATATAACATTTCCTATTCATCTCATTTCATATAATCACGTGCTCAAAATAACATTATTCAAGGTTTTATTGGCTGTAGTCATTAATATTTTTAAAAATAAGAGCTTTTGTAAATGCTATGGCAACGCATTATTCAAAGCTGATTTATCGAGATGCTAGTGTAGATAATAAAATTTAAAATGTTTATTTTTCACCTACTGATTTTTGTTGACACCAGAAAACCTCATTCCCAAAACATGTTCTGACATGATGATAATTATTCTGCAATGTACGTACAGTTCCAATACTGAACAACTCTGCTTTCAATTTTCATATTTAAAAAAAAGATGTACTTGGTTTCAAGGCAAAAACGTTTATATTAATTACAGTTTAACATTTCCACTCTAATTTATTGTGTATATTTTATTCCCTCTGACAGAAAATTAGTAAGAGATGAGCAATATAATAACCAGAACTGTTTAAGGCCTACATAATAATATGACAGAATTATATAGCTATCAAAAACTGGAGATTTTATAGCTAAATATATAATATATATAAAATATGTAAAGCTTTAGATATCTTTTCTACTATTGAACCAGCTGATCGTCAAAGGCGACTTTTTAATAAAGATATTGCTTAATGAACTATTCTAATATATATACACATATATACATTTTTTACCCTTTTACGACTATTGATATCAACGATTTTGAAGAAAACGCATTCAGAAACATGAAAATATTCAAGTATTAGCAAATAATAAAAATATTTATAAATTGTCTTATATCTTTCTTTCTTTAAATGAATTATAACCACTAATTGTTTTTCTGATAAAAGCAATCTTATTTTTCAATTGATAATAAAATTAACCATTATTTATTGCAAGATATATGAATAAGATAAATGTATGTATAAAATCTCATAAACACAAGATCAAATAAATAAAATTTTTACAAAAAAAGGATGTAGAGGAAATAACATTGATTTAGGAATTGTATGTAAAAAAGTACAGTTATAAAAGTATCCAGAGAAAAAAAATAAAGAAGCATTGTGCTTTCCTCTTTTTTTTTTCATTCATTTTTTTCTTTTGATCCTCTATAATCTCAAAGGGATCCGAATATTCATTCATTCGAGATATCTGAGATCAATGAATTTCGGCAATTAACAGTCAAATTAAAAGAATCTGAATTTTTTTCCATTGCCAAAATTTTGGATTTACGAACTATTTTTTTTCTGTTTTCTGCCGTCCAGAAAAAAGGGTTTTTTTTTGTGTTATTTGTAGATGGACCTACACATGAAAATAATATTTATGATTTTTATTTATGGTTGTTTTTTATCATTACTTAATTCCCAAAATGAATCTTTTAAAAAAACTTTTATTGCCTCATCCGGAATAATATTTGCTGTGCATTTTACTTCTGAAATTCTATCATTACCAATTAGCTCGTCCAGAAATATGCAATATTCAAATTCTTTTACAAAAGTTTACTCATTTTGTTTCCATGGCTGCGGTAGTATTCGCTGAAACAAGTGTAGATCGTGAAGGCACAGACGGCCACTGCTGTGATGGTAAACAAAATAAAACAGAACAAAAAAGAAAAGCAAAAAGAAAATAATACTGAGGGGGGAGTTTGAAGACGGGGTGAAGACCAGATAATAAAAGTAACAATCCATCACAAGGTAAAAGGAGGGTTTAGTGTGTATTCCTCCGCGAATGGGAGGAGTTAAAGGAACACTAGGGGAGGGATTCAAATTATTTTTCCAAGTTTAAATCTAAATTAATGTATGTACTCATTCTTCTAATTTTTTTCTTTTTTAAAAAATATATGTATAAAAAAGAAGATACCAAAAACGAATGTATTTCAATTGCTAGTTTTACTTTATTTATGATAGATTTTTAAAAAAAATTGTTTAAATGGCTCTCTTGACATTTTTTTCAATTTTTATTAAATATTTAAAAATATTTTGACACCTACGAAAAAAAATGCCTTCAGGAGAAACCTGTGTTTTTATTCCCTCTGCCAAATGGGGGGGGGGTCTTCTTCCCCAGTAGGGGATCACAAGAACCATACTTGCGTTTTTCGTCGTTTCAGGAAAACGAATCAGATCTTCAATTAGAAAGAGTTTCAAACCATTCGGAAGCCAAACTTCATATTCCATTGTAAAGGAATTATATTCAACATGCATTCTGAAAGGTGCAGTTACGAGGATGGATCATTAATAGTCATTCCCACGATCAATGAGGACAGATTATTGAATAGCTGTTGGGTGTGAAGGAGCTCAAGTGCGCAAATGTAAAAATGAGAAATGGAGATTTGAGAGAAATAAACTGCGGAATTCTTTGAAGAAACAAGAGGATTTCAGAGATAAGTTTCCGAGCGACAGTGAGGAAAAAATTACTGCTTTCAGGGTAAATCCAAAACTTCGAGCCTCCACCTCATGCTCTACGCTGTTTTTTTAATTAGGAAAGACTGCTATGTTATAAGGTTTGGAATACAAACCGACCCTGTTTCTTCATCAATGAGTCCGGCTTCTGATTTTCATATTATCGATAATTACATATCAACTGATTGTTTGGGTTCATCGAAATAGAATAATATCATCCACGTGGGTATTTTCTACCCTGTCATATCCAAGACATCCCAGCTCTTTAGGTACCCTCATTTAGCTCAAACGATTTAAGACATCCTTATAAAATTACACACGTAAACATAAAATCTCTAGTTAAATCCCTATTTTTTTCTAAATTCAGTTTTAAAAAATGAAGAAAACTTTACATAAAGAAGGATAATTTCTATTTATGGAATTGTATAACTGCAATTATGACAGTCTAAAATATGAGGCTCAACCATATTGAAAATGCCGAGGAAATTTCCAAGATTCTTGTCTTCACTGTTTTGAAATACAAGAAATAGTTTCCTCAAGATTTCTTTCCCTATACATAATTATTAAAAATGCGGCAACGCAAGTCACGTACATGTTGGCTTGTAAGAATTGCCTTCAGCCCGAATAAACACTGAAAAATAAAAGTACTACATGATTTTTTTAAATAGAAAAGACTAAAGTTCAGACACAACAATAGCGTAATAAATGTCAACAAGATGGTTAATATGAAAATTGTATACACTTGATTGTTTTTCATTTATACTTTTCCTTTAAGCCGGGGTGGGCAGATTTTCCTTGGGTAGGGAGTACTAAATTTTTCAAGCTGTTGCGGTTCACCCAGTGGTGTAGGTGCGACAAACCAAAAAAGATAAGAGTTACAATATTTATTAGAACTTAATTATAGATGCCGAATATTCCATACATAACAGTAAATATAGTAATAAAAGCAAAATAAAAATATTTTAATGAACCAAAAGTATAATGATACTAAATCTTGCATTTAATATCACAAAATACAAAAAAAAGCATTAAGAAATAAATCACTTGCTTCTAAAGTTAGTTCTCATAGTTATTGACAGAGAAGACTTAATCTGCATAACGTCCGTCATTTTTGAATGTATCAATGCATAATTACTAATTGCTGACGATATTACACTAAAAAAAAGCGATCCTCTATGATACGGAAACGACATGTGATCTTAATTTTATTCATAATTTGAAATGTAGATTAACATGGGTAAGTTGAGCTGAAGGATGATATTAAATGACATGTAACTTTTTTTTTTCAAAACTGATGCTTTACTTCTCCCATTACGTTCCAAAAATTATCCTTAACTTCTGAACTATGTGCTTTTGGAATTATGACGTTTTAAAGGAGAAACACTTCGTGTTCCTCAAGAGATAAAGACAGTATAATATTCCACAAATATTTTCAAACTTCTAAACAATGATGAATAGAACGAAAGCATAATAGAATGAGTAAAATATGCAGAAAATGCTTATTTAGTGGTATATAAAGGAAGCAAATACGAACGCCAATTTTTCTTCTATAAGATATGACATTATAAATGATGCACTACCCACCAATAGCTAACGGTATAACTTTAAACATTACACTGTATTACCTACAGCAAAAATAAATACATTTTGCAGTGAAATTAAAAAATTCCAGTTATGAGGAGCGTTTTGAAAATTGCATCGAAAAAAATGGACGTTTATCGCTTAATGACAAATACTTCTTTTACCAAGATATTTGGATGGAGAGGCAAAACGATTAGTTGATAGAATAAGAATAACTGCCTATACATATACAACAACAAAGGATATTTTAAAATCGAAGCATGACAATAAGGATAAAACAATACAAACTCAACTCGATTAATTAGAAAACCTAACACCTATTAAAAACTCCTTAAGAATCAGCAATAAATGGGTTACATATTGATTGTGATAGACGATTACGAGCGTTGGATTTCTTAGGCAAAAACACACAATCATACGGAATAATTTTGGATGCAAAAATACTCTGGCCTTTTCCAAATGATATATGCCATAATTGAGATATATTCATCAAACGTGAAAATTTGGCTCAAGGCAACATTGCAAAATTGATGAATTTTTAGACGAGAAGTCGAAGGATCAGTTACTGCAAATAACATTAAATGCCTACTATTTCACCATATTCTATAAAATCTTCTGTAGAAAATTTCAATGTGCGTTCTAAAGCAGTTACTAAAAGTTTAAAAATATTACGTTTTTGCCCTTTCTGAGAAACGGTCGAACATTGAACTCAACAACTCTATAACGCGCGAAATGCAGAAATTGAAGGCTACCAACAGATCTTTCCTGTATACTAACCGTTGGTACGCTCAAAAAATTGCTATAGTAAAGACAAATATTGCTGTCCCAAATGCAAGAAAAAACATCATGTAATATTATGTAAAATTTCAACTAAGGAACAGTCAGCGACTGTTCTTTAGCTGATCAGTTCCAAAACTGATAAAATAAAGCCCAATTTTGCTCATTTGCAGACTAAGTGAGCTTTCGTAGAGGGTATACTTTAGATTTTAGAACTTGCACGTTGCCTTTTGGATGATGGAAGTCAATATAATTTGCACTCTTCTGATATTATAAACAATTTAAAAATTAGAGTTGTTTCAATCAGAACTTTGGAGCTTCAAGCGTTCGTTTTTTTCTAGTTTCAGACAAACGCGAAGACAAGTTTAATTTCAGTTATCAAGCATCTTGGACAAATCTAAGCAAGCATTATTGCATTTGAAAGCCTCAATAAGTATGAAACATCCGCCTCTGCCAACTGACGTTTCACGCTTCTCAAAAAACAAACGACTGAAACTTGCTGACCCAAATGATTTACAGCCGAAATTACTAATTGAGATTTTAATAGATGCAGATCTCTTTTGAATGTCGTGAATTCTGAGCATCCAGTCATGCTGTCAGATTCTCTGACCTTGTTCCCATCAATTTTGGGGTGTATATTTAATGGGTCTCGGTCACATGCAACCGTCTCATTCATTTCCTTAAGCTCATAATATTAATGTAGTTGCTTCAACTCAAGCATTGGACGATGTGGTCAGCAAATTCTGGAACTTGGAAAACATTGGTAAACAGCCAATTGAAGAGAAAAAAGTACCGGAAAGTTTCAACTCTTGTAAACTTTCATCAATCCTTTGAAATCACAATGGTAGATAAGTAGTAAAATTACCATGGAAACCAGAAGTAACAATAAAACGACACACAGACGTAGTTTTTAAATAAGGATATTCTGAGCACGTGCAAGATTACTTTGATTTTTAAAAAAAGTTGAAATCGTATCACATGAAGCACACAATAAAGAAAGTTTATTTTACCTAACCCATCATAAAGTAAAGAAAATTACAAATGAAGAAACCAAGTGTCTTTTACTTTTCGAAGCATCTTCCCATTCACCAGATCATCCATTTTTAAACGACGCTCTTGAAATTGGATCAAATCTACTTCTAGGTATCATGGTTATGTTATTGAGATTTCACCTTTCAAAAATAGCCCTTATTTACATGTACAAAGATAGCAATTATTTACTCTTTCATCTTCTATGCAGAGTAAGCCAAGTATTTCTTCAGATAATACTATCAGACGAAGACATAGACGCAACAAGATTTCTTGGATACAAGACAACGTATATACTCATGACTTAAAACTATGCATAAAAGATGAAAATTTAATTTACCGATTCACACGGCTTCTATTTGACAGCATTTCAAGTCCAGTTTTATTATCAAATTCTTTTTGAATTGGCTACAATGTACAAATAAACATATCCTACTGCAACTGAACACACTAAGAATAACAACTATAAGGATGATATTGGCATGGGAATATTTACAGACACTGAAGCTACAATTCTATATCAAGGAATGAAACAACTTACATCACATATTAGTCTACCATTAGCCAAATGTACTACAAACTCTAACATTTTGTAATATTAAGCAGGTCTTAGAAGTTAGATTGGATAGTGACAGAGTTGTTTTTGGAATTGATGCACAGGAAAAGATTGTTCACGCATTAAAAAAAAAACGGTAACAAAGCGTTTACTAAAGAAGTTAATTCGAAATTTTTACGATCCTCTAGAGCTATTCGTTTCAGTTACAGGTATTGTGAAGGTATTACTCCAAGCTACGTGGCTTAGGTGTATTCAAGTGATGCATTATTACTACCAGCTGTAGCAAAACAGCTAGCACATGTGGCTATATGAGTTATAATGTCTGAATGATGTACACATCCCAAGATGGGTTGGTGTTTCACATGCCATCACCATACCTGTGCCTTGCGACAACTCGGTCCGAACTTATGGTGCTTGCTTGTACGCTCGCCACACAGTTGAAAACTCTATAGAGATTAATTTCATTTATAGACGAAATAAATTGGCTCCAATCAAAAAAGTTACTTTTCTAAGACTTGAATTGTTCGCCGTGGTACTACGAACTCGCATACTTCAATACTTTTGCAGATATACGAACATGGATTCTTACACATACTTTGGAGTGATTCTACTTTAACTCTGTTAGATAAAGGAAAATACCAACCGTTGGAAAACATTCGTTTGCAACAGAAGAACGGAAATTCTTCAATACACTGCTTCAGCACAATTGTGTTACTAGCCCGTTACAGATAATCCTACGAATAATTTAACCCATGGTACTTTCTTATCACAACTATCATCTTTGGATTCTTGATACCAGTGTAGCTGACAAAGAATCCAGAAATTTGGCCTACCAACGATTTTTCATTACATACAAAGTAATCTGTCGAAGTTTAGTTACAAAAAACGGGGCTTCAATTTTTGTTCATTGAAAATTTAGAATTTTTTATATATATATCTTGTTACATTTCTTACACAAAACTTATTCGTGTGGTTGCCAGGATTTTATGTTTTATTTGAAACTGCAAGTCTTATCTACATATCACCCAGGAATTATATTGCACCGTAATTAAAAAAAGGCCAAGGAATATTGCCTACAAATTACATATTTCATGTTTGAATCCCTTTCTCAAAGAGGGCTACTTGCGCCTTGGAGGAAGAATTCAATTATTTGACATTCCTTCTGATATTCAAAATTCTTTATTCCTTGATGGAAGCCATTTTTTGATTCTCTTTTGAAACATCTTTGTCCATCTTTTGATCCAGCCTACCACCGGACTTCACTTAAGTGTTCGTATAGTCCTCTCCGAGTTATTCTCTACCTTTTGAATTATAAAGGGATATAAAGTTATGAAGAAGGTTCTTCACAAGTGCCAATCTTTCAAGCTATCCAAGGCGAAATACGGAAAACAAATTTAAGATTCTCTGCCTTCTGAAAGAGTTGTATAGTCTTCTATATTTACTACCCCTGGAATTGTTTTTTGGACCTGTGAATAACCGCTTTTTGAAATTGAGGGACACAGCCCACAAAGCACTATTTACTTGTGCAACTATTTATGCATTACTCATTGAATTCCTGTCAGATCTTACCACTGATAAATTTCCCCTAGCTTTTCAACAACTTTTTGGGCTCAGAGGACTGCCACACATAATCTATGCTGACAATGCTACTACTGTTCCTACAGAAAAGAAGGTACTGGTCCATTTATGGCTTGCCATCAGATAATATTCAAGAATATTATGCTGAAATTCGTATAACTTGGAAATTTATCGACCCACGAGCTGCTTGGTGGGAAAATTTGATAAGAATTATCAAGCGATATCTGCGAAAGGTACTTGGATAAGACTTTTAGACGAGGGGTCGTACAAATGTCCTTGTTGGAATAGATTCCACTCTCAATAGCCGACTATTATTCTACGAAGAATGAAAAAACGACTGCAACTACGACATTAACATCAGCTCATTTCTTGATAGGACGGAAACTTACGGTTATTCCATCCAGTCCGGATAATGAAACAAGGCTAAAACAACTACATGCTGCAGCAGGACTTACTTGACTGTTTTGGGGGAAAATAAGCAAAAAAATATTTACTTCAACTGCGATCTTTTCACCAAATTAGTAACCTGGAGAATTTCGCTAATGTCCATGTTGTCGACATAGTACTCTTGAGAGAGGATGACCGATGATGGTACATGTGGAAGAAGGCCAGAGTGATGGATCTACACCAGGTAAGATGGCGAAAGGTAACCCTCCCAGTTTCTTTGAACATCTTCTTCGAGGTTGACCAAGATGAAGAGGGTGTAGGAAACGAGACTATATCCATTATTTACTGTTGCGCAGTTGGCAACAGCTGTAAATATTTAGTTAGATTTTTTGAAGCAAAAAGTGATGTATTTTGATAGTTTCATTCTAGTTTGATACCGATACCCCTCCCCTCAAACTATTGTTAACTTTTTACTCTAGTGAGTTTAGATTCAGCGGACGTTTTACGACGACAGCACAAATAAATTTATTCACAGTTATAGACAGGTACTTACAGGAGGAATTTATAAAGGTAAAATTTAAAGAAATCAATCTAGCAGCCAGCGACTACTAACAGCGAAAATACACATTCTGAAAAGGCATGTAAACGTACGCCACAACAGATACCTTTTCAGCGGCCATGGCAGCAGAGAAAAAACACTGAACTCAAACTTATTAAATTCTACCGTCTTACGTCTTATTAAATTCTACCTTCCTTTGTACTATAATGTAGATATTCTCATTAAAATAATCTGTCAGTTTATTCCCTCACATATACTCCAATGTAAATGTGACGAATTAAAATTTATAAATGACATCTGCAACTAATACAAATTTCGACATGATGGTGATAATTTTTAAAATAAGAGTTGATAATCAAATTATCTGGATGTATTATTTATTTATTAATTATTTAAAAAGGCTTATTCTGAAACAAAACTAATTTTTAATAGTTAAATTTGGTGAATTTTTAGAGCAACATACATCTTTAATAACTGAGTTGAATTAAATAAAAAAAACCGATATTACATCAGTGCAGCTGCAAAACCACCTATTCCACCAATTTAGCTTCAAATAAGTGAAATCTCCCATTATTATCATGCCAGAACATGATGTTGACTTGGGAAGGGGGAATGTGGCATCAACAAAAATCTGTAGGCGAAAAATAAAAACTTTATTATCTGAAAGATCATCTAAAAAATCAGCTTTTCATAACGCGTTGCATTGCATTTAGAAAAGCTCTGATTTTTTTTAAAAAAATTAATGACTACAGCAAATAAAACCTAGAAAAATGTCATTTTGAGTACATGATTATATGAAATGAAATAAACAGAAAACGTGATATTTTTTTAAACAATAAAAGCGAGACAAAGTTTTTTTGGATCGCTTGCAATACTAAAGTGACTCATTCGATGAAACAATTAAAATGAATAAAAATATAATTTAACTTGCACGATTGCGTGGTGCTTGGCCGTTCTAGAAATGATGTTCTGACATTATGCATTGAAATATGCATAGCAGATTTCTTTTTAATCTTTATTTTTTGCCTACGGGTTTTTGTTGACACCAAAAACCTAAACCCAAGAAAAATATCATGTTCTGACATTATAAAAATATGAAAAATAATGGAATACGTCTTGAGGTGCCACAAAAACATTAAAGTTTCATAAAATTGGAAATTTTGTAACATTTTAAAGTTTTTGCATATCTTGATTATGAAATGAAAAGTTTTATTTAGTTAATAAATTTAATTTCAACAGCTGTTAATGTCATTTACAAAATTCTATTTCCCTGAACTGCAACAACGTTTATCATTCTAATCAAAACTAACTTATTAGTTTTATAATGATTTATCTGCGAGATTCGTTCTTCATAATTATTGATATAGTATCTGTTAAAATTTTCAAATTTTGCAAGGTAGTTATTGACCCACAATTTGTATTTTAATTTATTATATTTTTATTAATTGGATTTTCAGTTTTAAGTATTTTATTGCTTTTTTTCCTTTCTTTTATGAATTTTTTTACAACACCTATTCTCTAAGAATCAAAAGAATATCAAAATCGGTAAAAAAGTTAGAAAATTAATCTTTCTTGGTATGTTAGCAAATATATTCACCTCAAATGGAAGTTGTCTTATTTATGGTTTGATATTACACACTTTTATTATGTTCATCAAGGCATACTCATTTCACTTGAGAAACAAAATATTATAATGAAATATCTTTTTCAAACTAACTGAAATTTGGCACTTTGAATTGTATACATTTTTACTACAGCAAAAATGTATTTGTATTTTGTTTCATTCATAAAATTAGAAATTTTCAGTCTCATTTCATGTTTGCCATCATCAAAATCAATACATTTTTTAAAAATTTTAACAAAAAAAAGCATTTTTTTCCTGAAAATTTATTACTTAATTAATTATGACATTATTTATTAAATAATTAATTTTTTATATAAAACTTTAGCTAGACATTACTAAAAAAATGCAGCCAACAAATTTTAATTTTTGAAGTAATTACTAGTAAATTTCTTCAATTAATTTTAAGATTGTTATTATTTAAAGGTTATTTCAGGTTTTAAAATTAATAGATTCATTTTTCTTATATATCTTATTTCTCAATTTTATCACATAAATTTCCTATTGACACAATTATATCACATACAGTTTCCTATTGACACAATTATATCACATACAATTTCATATTGACAGTTCAAAATTTTCGAAAGCCATTTTGTAATGGTTACTGTCTGAGCACGTAAAAAGAAAAAATCTCGGGGTAGTTTTAATTTAAGACATTTAATGGACATAGACAGTTTTACATTACAAATAAAAAACGACAAACAATTAAACATTTACAGTTACAAATCATTAATGGGACAAGATAAACTCAGATGTTTACTCGAGGAAAGTCCGACTCGCTCTGGCGGAAGTTCTCTTTTAAGCCACCAGGAGGCGGCAAGGCCGGAATATAGCAGTCCCGCATTTAAGGAATATATTATTCCACTACACTCCCCCTCTGGTTCCGATAAAACGTCTCGTTGAGGGACCAGCAGTTTTTGGTTGTTGATTTCATCTGAGAGTTGTTTGTGGGTTGGGTTTAGGATCAAGTGCCCGAGGTCTGCCTCGCTTACGTAGTGGTGTAACAAGAACTGTATTTTCGCTTGAACACTTTGTTAATGCAGACACATGATACTGTCCCACTGGTTCTTGGGGCTTGTCAACATGAGCCACTTCATATGATGTTGGAGAATTTTGGGTGTAAATAATATATGGTCCGTCTCTTTTAGGAAAGAATTTCGCTGTTTTGGCTTTGGCAGAATTACTTTTCGGGTGTAGCGTAACCCACACTTTATCACCTGATTTATACTTCGGTGATTTACGTCGTTTTTGGTCAGCATAGGACTTTCTTTGATCTTGTGTGATTTCGACTCTATCTCGAATGTCATTCTAGATGCTAGCCAGTCTTTTGAGGTATGGGGTAATTTCTGACACGAAATTATCATTGTAGACAATTGCACGGAAATCATTTGTCACATCATCAATTGTCCTCATTTCACGACCAAATTGCAGAAATGCAGCGGTTTCGCCAGTAGTTTCACACTTAGCACTGTTCATGGCAAACCGAATCATTGGTAGTTTTTCATTCCAAGTAATATGATCTTCACCCAAAAGAATCGCAAGACGCGGCTTCAGGTCTCTATTTTTTCGTTCAACAGGATTTGCCTGTGGGTGATATACTGCTGTGAGCTTTTGGTAAATACTCAAGAAGAAGCACAGTTGTTGCATAACGGCGGAGACGAACTGAGTTCCGTTGTCACTTATTATTCTCCTAGGAATACCATATCGCAGGAAAATTTCTTCCACAAGCACAGTGGCACATTCTTTCGCTGCAGCTGTAGTGAGAGAAAATAATTCTACCCACTTTGTTGAGCAGTCTTCAACTATAAAAATCCAGCATTTACCATCTTTAGTAGCAGGTAACGGTCCAAAACGATCTATTGCCAAAGTTTCAAATCATTGACTGTAAACTGGTGTTTGCAACAGTCCACAAGGCTTTTGATTGCTGGCCTTGAATCTAGCACATTCAGGACAGTTCTTGACATACTTAGCTATGAAAGAAAGCATGCCAGTCCAGTAATATCGTTTACTTATTCTGTCAAGAGTTCCATCAACTCTATAGTGAGCAGCGTCAGGAGCATCGTGATGTAATTTTAAAATCTCCACCCTTTCATGAGAAGGTACTGCTAATTGGGCCTCTTCAGCTTCTGAGGCAGGAGAATATTGATAAAGAACGTCTTTATTCATAATATAACCTCTTTGAGTCCAGTTGCAGTAATCAACTCCTTTTTCAGGATTATCAAAGCACTTGATTATTTTCTTGAACTCTTCATCTTTCAATTGCTCTTCTCGGATTTGTTTAGGTGTCTTCTTAGGTAAGTCCATAGAAATAGAGGAAATTTCGCACTCTTCATTATTTTGGCAAATAGGCCTAGACAACATATCAGCGATATAGTTACATTTTCCAGGGATGTACTCTATCTTGAGATTAAATTTTTGCGATTGCAAGGTCCATCTTGCCAGT
The DNA here is from genome assembly GCA_026289955.1 of Argiope argentata. Classification (NCBI taxonomy): domain Eukaryota; kingdom Metazoa; phylum Arthropoda; class Arachnida; order Araneae; family Araneidae; genus Argiope; species Argiope argentata. The sequence goes on along the minus strand of JAOUZG010041477.1, from coordinate 305,143 downwards.
CTTTCCAAAGGGTATTTTAGACTCATGAGCCACTTGAGAGGCTGATGATCTGACGAAATGACCACTTCGGCACCTTCGACATATTCACGGAATTTCTGGAGAGCCCAGACGACTGTAAGAGCCTCTCTTTCAGTGGTTGAGTAATTCCATTCTGCAGAACTGAGCAATCTACTTGCATATTCAACGGGATGCTCTTGTTCCTCATGCTTTTGAAGAAGGACAACCCTCAATGCGTAATTACTTGCGTCGGTCCGTATAAGAAATGGTTTGGTTTCATCTGCTTGCTTCAGAATGGGTTGAGAGGTGAAACTTTGCTTCAGTTTCTCGAATGCATTTTGCTGTTCAGCACCCCATTCCCAAGAAACATTTTTCTTCATTAAATTTGTAAGCGGTCTTGCAATTTCAGAGAAGACAGGAATAAATTTCCTTTACCATGAACAGGTTTGAATAATAGACTGTACTTGTTTAACATTCTTATGAGAAGGCATAGATGTTATCGCAATCACCTTATCAGGGTCTGTTTCAACTCCTCTTGAAGTTAACCATAATCCTAAATACTTCACTTTCGGGCAGGCAAATTTGCACTTCTTTCTATTTGCACTAAGTCGAAATTTGTCAAGTCGGTCTAAAACCTTTTCCAGATCTTGGATGTGTTGTTCGAATGTGGGTGACAATATGATCAGGTCATCCAAGTAAACCAGTATTTTAACTGAAGGAAGTCCATCCCGGAAACGGTCCATCAAGCGTTGGAACGTTGCAGGAGCATTCCTCAACCCAAACGGCATTCTTTTAAATCGAAAAGTTCCATATGAACATACGAATGCTGTTTTATCTCTGTCAGCTGGGTTGAATTCTACTTGATGATACCCAGATGTTAAATCAATTGTAGACATATATTTGCTCGTTTTCGCATCATGCCACAAGTCATCCATTCTAGGTAAGGGATACGTATTAGGTAAAGTTATCTCATTTAATTTACGATAGTCCACACAAAGTCTGTAACCACTTGGCTTTGGGACTATAACCACAGGTGCGGCATATGGTAACTCACACTCTTCAATAACAATCTCTTTCCATCAGGTCTTCAATTTGTTTCTTCAACTCTTCCTTCTTAGCAGGTGACAATCGGTACGGAGGGACAGATACAGGAGGATGATCACAAGTGTTGATGTGGTGTTGGACATACGGAGTAGCTTCTCCCCCTGGTTCAAAGATTCTTTCATGTTGTCTCAGCAGGGTGTTGAGCTGATTTCTCTCTTCTTTTGATAGGTATTGGCCCTCTTCTTCACGTAATTGACAAGTATTTGATTCGACATTAAGTTCGTTCTTAATAGCACACAAATTTGCTTCTCCGGCAAAACCAAATTTTCGACAAGGAAAATCATAGAAAAACCATTTTCGTCTCTTCAGGTCAAGAACAACTCCAGCATCTTGAAGAAAATCCGTACCAAGGAGAGTACGATTTTCTTTTGCATGGGGTAATGCAATGAATTTTGTCTTAATGATTCTTCCTTCAAGTCCTACATCTACACACGTTTGGTAAGCTTCTACTTGACTTTTTCCTCCGTCAGCAAGTGTCATAGTGAGTTGGGTCTTCTGAAAATCTGTACCTTCTTGTGTGAGGATTTCATATAACAGTTCTCCAGCAATGCAGTGACTTGCTCCGCTATCAGCACAACCAGTTCCCATGATTCCATTTACGGTAATATTCAGCACAACCAATTGGGTTTTCTTATCGGAACATGATTGAAAGATGACGTTTCCAAATCGCGAGGAAGTGTTCGTACTAGATGGATTCATTTAGGGCAGCGAGATTTGATTACACCCGGTTCACCACAGCCATAACATATTGAAGCAGATCTTTCCTGGACATCAGAATTGAGTTTGTCCTTTTTAGGATAGAAATGACTCTTCTTTGTAAAAGATGGAGGTCCGGAGGTTTCACATTTTGGATTAAAAACTTTCTTCTTGACATAGGACATGTCTCGCTTTAATGTAGTTTTCAGGTTGTCGAAAGCATCAGGCTTATCGGCTAATTCCTCTGGTGAATTCCATTCTGTCCATTCATCAATAAAATGATTTCTGAAGTCTCCCGGTGTTTTCTTTTTAATTTGATCCGCTATGATCAGGGATTTCAAATCTTCAAATGTTTTGACGTTTAACGAATCCAACCCTCCTTCAAAATAGTCACGTAGCTCAAAGTAAAAATCTCGATAAGTCCCTTCTGGTGTTTTTCTGTGGGTAGCAAATAATTGACGAAATCTTTCAGCAGATAACTTGTAGCGTTTCAGATGCATGGTTTTAACGTGCTGATAATCTTTAGATTCTTCTTCGGATTCTCTGGCTATAAGCTTGGCCATTTCTGCGGGTAATACTCCAATCAAGTAAGCAACCCACTTAGTTTCTGGCAGTTTCAGAAACCTTAACTGCCTTTCGAAAATATTCAGGTATAATGCAATATCACCTACGTTGGGATCGAAACTAGGAATAAGTTTCTTTAATTCATATTTTGGGGTGTCGTCGTCACCTGTCATCTGAGAAATTCCATTATCAATACGATTCTTCTGCGCTTCGAGATTCAATTTCAATTTCTCCAACTCATATTCTCTTTCTTTGTCGAGTCTAGCTTGATCTTTGGCACGCTTTTCTTCCTCTTCTTTAGTCTTTCTGTCATCTACAATGTTAGATAACAACGCTTTCACTGTGTCTTCTTTGTATCCAGGCGAATTCAATATTTTCTCTGAAATTTGCAGAATTTTGAGACCCTGGCCCAAGACCAAACCCATTTCTTCAGCCAAAATCCTCAAATCTTCTTTCTTTGCTTTGGCAAGGAAAGCCATTTTGTTAAAAAAACACTAAAGTCCTCAAAGTTCGATATTTTAAAGTTTATGCAGAAAGGGTGACACAAAATTATCTAAATATAAAACACTTAATGCACAACAAAAAAAATTTTACAGTATATTTTGACATTGAAAAAATCATAAATTAGAATATAAGATCTTTTATAGTTATTTGAAATATGAGTAATCGATACAACTATTAAACAACCTCAAAGTATAAAGAAAACAACTTTGAATACACTGGAAAATTTAAAAACATTCAAATATTCCTCATAAATATTAAACATCTCTATAATATTCAATTGACTTCACAAATTGTTTTGTAAATTTAGCATGTATTGAAAAAAAAATCGTAACATTTCTATTAAGATTGATCAAATGCTTAATAAAATTATATTATTCAGTACTTCAAATTATATACACATGTTCACACATTTTAATTCAATTAAGACATGGAATATATCCTAACCCAAAAAATAATATCATGAATACAGCAATATTTGGTTTTTTTTATTAAAAAGCTTATTCGCTTCTATCTAAAAGTATCACGTTTATTTATTCTTTAAATGCTATAAATATAATACTCAAAGGATAAAACAAAACTCAAATAAAAGCCTTATTTCTTTTATTAATTTATTTCCTAAAACTTTCATTCACAATGAAGAAAGAAAAAAAAATATTCATGAACACAGAATATTAATAGAAGGTATAAAAAATAAGAGTAAACATTTCCCAGAATGAGTAATCAAACAAATCATTCCCGCCGCCGTTAAATGAAAGCTTGCATATTCTCGGCGCCAAGGGGATAAAAAATGGTAACGCCTGGCAAAGCAAAACTAAAATTTAACTACTTAATGCAATTACTTTTCAAGTAGACACATACATCAGCATTTCAACTTGATTTTTAATTTTACTGACAAGAATTATTCATACTTTATCATTAATTTTAATTTTGTTCCAAATGCAAGTATTTATTCAACAAAATACTTATCTGAAGCTATCTCCAGGTGAGACGCTACGAATAAATCCATCTCAGGAAGAGATAATACTTTTTTTCCAACAGCTTCAAGTTATTCCGTTCTCAGGGTGAGAAGATGCACGTCTGGGATAGACTATTTAGCAAAACCGAACCTAATAGCTGGAAAAAAGTGCGAGAGGGAACCGGATATTCCAATCGTTCGAACACGTTTGTTTCGAAAGTAAGGCCGCAAGTTGGGCTGCCAATTTTGTAATGATTACTGTCTGAGCACGTAAAAAGAATAAATCTCGGGATAAATTTAATTTAAGACATTTAATGGACATAGACAGTTTTACAATACAAATTAACAAAGACAAACAATTAAACATTTACAGTTACAAATCATATTAATGGGACAAGGTAAACTCAGATGTTTACTCGAGGAAAGGTCGACTCGCTCTGGCGGATGTTCTCTTTTAAGCCACCAGGAGGCGGCAAGGCCGGAATATAGCAGTCCTGCATTTATGGAATATATTATTCCGCTACAATATTCCATTTGTGGAAGCTAATTATCAAAGGTGGTTAAATAAAAAAATGATAAATTTGAACTAATAATAAAATAAGTTTTTTTAGGACTTTGAAATTTTAGTGATAACACAAATAAAGGGCACTAGTACGAGAGTTAATGAATAAATAATATAATATTTGTATAAATTTCAAATCAAGAAAGTACTGTCTTGCACACAGCAAATAATAATTGACTGAAAATTACTTTTAAAAAAGCTCCCCAATATTTCAGTACTTACTATGATCTATTTATTGAATATCACTCAAATGATAATTTATGTAGTTATGGCACATTAAACTTTTTTCATGTTGACCTAAAGTATCAACAACCAATGTGAATCGTAAAAAGGTTTTAAATACAAATTTATATTATCATGGAAAATTATACTTATTTTTATAAAATCTGAATTTTTGGAATGGTTTTCTAAAGTTGATTCTTTATTAATTTCACTATTTTGAAGTAAACAGTGAATTCAAGTGAACTGGATAACTTCATTACGCAAACTGCTCAATTGATATAATTTGATTTACAGATTTAAAGTCTGAAATGTAAGTGATTGTAACATATATTAAAGGGCTGACCATTTGTCTGTCTTTGCTTACTCATACAAATAAAAGTGATGAATCATTAATTCCTTGACTTTAACCATTGGAATTCCGTTCGTGATATTGTGATTGCAACAATAGTTTGGTATCACCTTCTCGCGACAGTCAAAAAATGCGTCCAAAATACATATCAACATGATAAAGAAAACTACTGGATTCAGATCGAAAATATTTATATCTCATGGCCACTCTTTACTACACCCGTGCAAGACGCTCACGGCCTGACCCTGGGTTCACGATTTTACACAGAGAAGGATAAGACATTTATGGAGGAATATTCCGATGAAGTTTTTAAATGATTTTTCAAAGAACAGAATAAGATTTTTGACTTCTCATTAAAATCATGTTGTAAGGGTATCGAATAGCTTATCACTTTATTTTTTTCAGTTCTGTGCCATCTCATTTTAAAACGGAATTATTTATTACCCTAGGATGAGAATTTTGTTGTAAAATTTTAATCTGAAACAACAATTAAATGTAATATTCAGTTTACATCGTTGCAAGTGATTGCACGATAATAATTAGAAATTATAAGCTTCCTTTCACTTTTAAGATTTATGTAACCACAGTGATTCAATAAAATCGATGAACTCCATTGCGGCGTTTAAACCAGAATCCAGAATATATTATTCTACATGGCACATATAACATTGAACTATATCTTGGAATCGAATGGAATAACACGGAAAAAAGAAATCCCGTTTTGGAGAAATTAACTTTAAGCTATAACAGTTTTGCTTATTTTTGAAAATTCAATACGCTGAAATATTTTAGATGCAAAAGGAGAAATTAAAACCATTTTAATAGGAAATATAATGCAAAAATGGATACTTTTCATGCATTGAAATATATATAAAAAACATTAGTATTTTAATGTATGTAATTGTACTTTTTGAGATAGTAAAGTCATAATTACTGATGATTTATCACTGGAACATTTTCACTTCAGGCTGCCATCTAGTGATAAGAATGTAAACTATTTTGAATCGAAAGAAAGATAATATTAATTTTGTTTTTTGAA
>JAOUZG010041477.1:274679-289353 GCA_026289955.1 Argiope argentata | reverse complement strand
ATATATATATATATGGTACTAGAATATATGTTGTAGAGATAATCTTTAATAAACAAAGACAGAAATGAGAAGAGAGTTTTGAAATGAAAGGCAAAAATTCGTATTCCGTACTATCAGATTTTTTTGTTGAATATATTGTTTTAATTATCTTAAAACAATTCTTTATTTTCAATTGAAATATTAAACTAACATTTAATAATTAGTTCATGTGATCTAATACAACATGATTATTAATAATATCAACATGAACAATGATACTGACATTAATACATTTAAATTAATTTTCGTTCAATGCTTAAACTTGGAATACCTTATCTTAATTTTTTTTGTCATCTACTAAAAAAATTAAAATATTATCTTTTAGTATCCCGATATAATGTTTTTGGTGCATTGATCCTTTCAGCTATAATGCACATATATTTCGCGGAGATCAGACTTCAATCCGTTTTAGGTAAATTAACCCTACTTCTTCAAAGAACCATTTTTTCATGGGATTTAAAATTTTGATCGGGGTGAAGTCGGGTCGAAAAGTTTAAATTAAAATTTAATTGTATTTCTGAAATTGTTGTATTCTGATGCGAAGTGATCAAGCTTTTATTTTAAAAAAAATCCATGTCACTTAAAGTAAGAACTTAAATAAATAAGTTTCTGTGAATATATATTTTGTGCACTATTCATTTGTTCCCTCTGATCGCTAACTAGGAACATGAAAGGCACACATAGTTTATTCCTACATAAGTTTAAGCCGTCATACTCTGCAAAAGTTTTTTTTTTTTACGCCTTTACCGTCTCCCACCACTAATGACCTCTTTGACAGTAATAGACAAGAAAGTCAGGATGGAATTATTACCTTGAAAACGATCTAAGTGGGAAATGTTGCTTTCGGAATGGAAGAAAATCTTTTTATAAATTATTATTAAAGATGCAAAATTTCATTAGCACTTATTTCCTACAGTAAAAAAAATTTTTTTTGAGTAGCTTGTTACAAAAATTAGTCATAGTCATTCGTAAAAAATAACAACGAAAAATGGATGTTTCTTTCCTCTTTCTAACCACACACACACACTTACAACACTTTGCAAGTAAAGTTTATCCATAAAATAAACAATAGGGTGGGAATCTCATAGAGTAAAATAGAAAAAAGATATATTTATTAAGATGTAGATTGAGTTTTGCCATTGATAAATTTTTCTTCTCTTTCCAAATACTGAATAAAGTCTTGAAAGTAATTGCTGTTTCTTTAATCAATTTGAAGTATAAACTTTCAGAATTGTGTTAGAGAAAATTCATTTTCAACAAACCTTAAAAGAAACTGTTAATTTTTTTCCTCTGCAGAGCCATCATATTTTTTTAAAAATTAAATAATAAATGTTCAATGAGAATATTTTAAAAATAGCCTAAATCTATTCTAAAAAGTTCTTTTATATCTATAGAACAGCATTCACATTAATTCTGTTTTCTAAAAAAGCTTATGGCACACCTATTCGTTCTGAAACATTCAGGAATAAGAAAATCATTAATAAATCTGTTTTTAAGGAAATGGGATTATAATTACTCCATAACTAACTACATATAAGACATAATAGAATATTCGTAATTACAAATGACAAAAAAAGTTTTTTTTACAGTTTTGAATGAAAAATACCTGATTTAAATATTTTAATATTTTTAAATAGACGCAATTTCTGTGAATAGCAACAAAGCAAAATCAATGAAAAATATTCTCTAATAAGACAATTAAACCCTGAGTTGCCAAATTTATCTTGTAGTTAGTGTTTTACATTAAATATTCAATAAAAGAAAAGGTTCTCAAAACTTACATTTTGATTTAAATAATTCTTTTTTTAATTTTTATTTATAGAAAATATTATTCTTCATTTATATTGATAATAATTTCTTTTTATTATAACAATCGAATCATAACGATATTAATCTAACAGAAAAATATGAAAAATTATAGAAAATGCTAAGCCTTTTACACTCGCTGGCCAATAAATTAGAAACCAGAGATCAACATTTTATTGGATCACCTTTGGTGCGGATAATTGCTCTGATTCGTTTGGTCATCAACTACGAGCGCCTGAAGTGCATTTACCATGCTCTGGCTGTGCAGCTTTTCAGATCTTGTAAATTAGACGGAAGAGGAGAGTGCTGTCGGATGCGTCTTTCCACCATATTCCGCACATTTTCTATGGGATTAAGATCCGCTCTATGCGATGGCCAAGGAAGGAGTAGGAAGTCGGTCTGATGCACAGCGAATCAATTTTGAACACTTCTGGCACGATGTATAGTTGCATTATCGCCCACGAAGTATCCTTCGCCATCAGGAAAAAAGTGCAACATTGCAGCTGGCACTTGATTTGCCAGTACCTCTAGGTATCACATGGCTGTTCGTTTACCCTTGAGGAACATCAAGGCCTCACTTCCATGAAAACAGATCATGGTCCATATCATGAAACTCCCTCCACACCCTTGCACACAGCGAGTAGGTCAAGGTGGATTCCTGGCTTCGTGGGAATCTCGCCGAATTCGACGTCTTTCATCAGTGCAAAATAAGGTGTAGCGTGATTAATCCGACCACATTACCCGTTCAAATTCATCAGATGGTCAGTGCATTTTTTCCCGACACAACTGCAAATGAATGCCGTTCGGGAAGAAATGAGAGGTTTTCTCACAGGCACTCGAATAAACATTTCTATCCTTTGCAATTTTCTGCTCATTCTTCGATCTAAAATCTGTTGGGAAGATCATTTGTTGACGATTTGCGTAGGTTGAATTACAGTTGAGTCCGTGTTCTGCCGCACAATTCGTCTGAGACGCCGCCGATCAAGCTCTTGGAAAACTGTGCTCGAACCGCAGTTACGTCTTCTGAGGGTGGACTGAGGGTTCAGATTACAACTTTTGAAAACCTTTGATACCACTACTGTTAAGAACACAGTGAGAACTGCCGTCTTCGAAATCGAGACACCTGCTTAAAGAGTACCAACAGTAAGCCCTTTTTCAAATGATCAAAAATCTGGCGTTCTTCCCCTTTAATTTCATTCATCGCGAAAATTATTCTTACCTCTTACTTATACTGCCATTCTAACCCCGTGTAATCCACGTCATAACAAAACCTTTGTATACTTCATAATTTCACAATTTTATTTCTCAACATTAAATCTTGATTGCAGAAGCAGCATACTTAAGTTTTTTTTTTCGAAATCTTTTACTAAAATCACCTAGTTTTTGTCAATACTTATATCTCTACCATATATTTACTTTGCACAAAGATAGGAAGACCCACTTTTATCCATCTCTTGGATAAACATTGAAGGCATCAATTGAACTAAATCATTCAAATCTTCTGGCTTCTCTGTTACAAACATCTCTCCATAACAAAATGAATTTGCTCCTAAGTCTTTTTAGGAACTTCTTCCCCATATGAATTAAGTGTTCCTAAAATCAACTCGCAAAGCAGCTGGCGGGAGATTGAATTTTCATTGCATTTTTAAAAAGTTTCCTTTACAGTATTATTAAGGGAATTGATGAAATGATTCACTAAAAGAAAATGAGTTTCATTATTACTGTATTTAGTCTTAAATCGCCACCGTCTAGCAATGAATCTTCTGATTCCTAAAATGAATTCTTTAACAAAAAGTCTTTGGATTAACTCTAAATGGATTGCCCTGTACATTGCACATGAAAAGGGATTCCAAGTTTTTTAAATATCTCAAATAAAGTGAAACAACCAGATCCCACAAAAGTTTGGTATGCATTTCGAATTCATTGCTTTTATAAAGGATGAAGTTAATTGAGCTCCAAAACAATGTGCTAACAATTCTAAATGAGGTTTTGTAATGTTCATGGAGTTGTTTGACTTTTTGCCTATATGAAATATATCTTTACATCTTCTTTAAGACAATTTCTTAGAAATACTACAGCATTGAATGCCATTTCGCTGACATCATAAAGGATCTGAAGTTTTATTCCTTCTTTACAGCCGTTGTAATTTGCATAGCTATAAAATTTTACTTTGGACAATAAATTTAACTCAACATTGAATATTTTGAATTTTCTGTCAATTTCATCTGGAAAGAATGCATCGTATTTTTTATCCCCATTATTAAACTAAATATTTCAAACAGATAGACACGAAGTTCATTGATAAAATGTCTTCAGCAAATCCAATTGATAAAATGTCTTTTGAGTTGCTAAAATTCTTCTTGTACCGTAAACAACAATATTAAATAGTACATTTGACGGATCACAAAAAGGAATGTCGTTGTTTCTGTCCCCCAATGAGATAAAATGATAAAAACTTGATCAATGAGTAAATTAATATTTGACTCCAAGCTATATTGGCAGCCTAGAAGATAAAAGCAAGATGTAGCTAGCTATTCTTTGGTTTCTTGAACAATTCCTGGGGGGGATATCTGAATTTTTTTTAATATTCGTAATCTCACCATTACAGGAATCTGAAAATATCTTAATCTTTCTTGTCGGCAGAAATTTAAAGAAATGTCTTTTTTAATATCTGCTATTGTTGCAATGACATTTTTTCGGAATTTCGTTAAAAAAGATGAAATTCGTTCTATTAAATTTTGTCACTTTCACAACAGAAATTTAAGGATGGGCTTTCTTTTGACTTAATAAGCATAAAAAATTTTACATACTTTCGTTGTTCAGTTTATTAAAGGAAAAAATTTCTTTCTAATTAGCTTGCATTTGCTAATTCACTTTTTGTAGCATTTCAGTTTATATCTTATCAAATTATTCTTCAAAAACTGCATCAAAGTCTGTAAATTTCTTTACATTCTGAAAAAAAATGTAAATTTCTTTACATTCTGAAGCTTTTTGAAATTTCGTATAAGCCTTTGTTGATATATGGATCTATTGTTCCGTAGAATTTTATTTGCTTTCTTCCATGATACTTAGACTATGTATCGCCTATTATTATATTTATCAACTTTCTTCTCTTGCTATAGTCTCAACTGGATCTTTTCAAACATCAGCAATAGATATATTTTTTTAATGACAATCATGTCGACTAATAAGCAGAACATTCCGAGAACATTCAACATTCCGAGATCCACAGTATCAAGAGTGTGCCGAGAGTATGAAATTTCAGGCATCCCATCCCATCATGGACAGAGCAGTGGGCGACCACCTGCACTTAACGACCGAGACCACCGACGTCAGTGTAGAATGGTCAATATTAATAGAGACGCAACACTGCGTCAAATAACTGCAGGAATCAATGTGGGACGTACGAGGGACGTGTCCGATAGGACTGTGCGGCGAAATTTGTCTTCCTTGGGCTATGACAGAAGAAGACCGACTCGGGTGCCTTTACTGACAGAACGACATCGCCTGCATCGACTCTCCTGGGCTCGTGAGCATATCGACTGGTCCTTAAAGCAGTGGAAAACCGTGGAGTGATCAGATGAGTCACGATTTCAGTTGTTATGAGCTGATGGTAGAGTTCGAGTGTGGCGCAGACCCCACGAAGCCATGGACCCAAACTGTCAACAAGGCACTGTTCAAGCTGGTGGTGGCTGCATAATGGTGTGGGCTGTTTTTACATGGCATGGACTCGGTCCTCTGGTGCAACTGAACCGATCATTGACTGGAAATGGTTATGTTCAGCTGCTTGCAGCCATTCATGGACTTCACGTACCCACACAACGATGAGATTTTTATGGATGACAATGCGCCATATCACCGGGCCAGAACTGTCCGCGATTGGTTTGAAGAATATTCCGGACAATTCCAGCACATGATCTGGCCACCTAGATCGCCCGATATGAATCCCATCGAGCATTTATGGGACATCATCGAAAGGTCCGTTCGTGCCCAAACTCCTGCACCATCCACACTTTCACAATTATGGACGTCTATACAGAGAGCATGGCTCAGTATTCCTGCAGATGACTTCGAACGACTTGTGGACTCCATGACTCGTCGAGTTGTTGCACTTCGCCGGGCAAAAAGATGACCGACACGATATTAACAATCATCCCATGACTTTTGTCATTTAGTGTATATTTTCTTTAAGTTCAGCCTATTTGGACTCATACCTATCTTTTGACCAAACAGATAAACTATAAAATTCCAGATAATCGTATATGAAATTCGGCAGCAATTTTTTTACCTATACCTGAAGCTCCGGTGATTAAAGCTTGATGTTTTACCAATATATAATGTAGATTCGAATCAACAAGTTCTGCTTATTTGTAATCTCCGAAATGGAATATCTTTACTTTATTTTGAAAAAACAATAACAGTGGTTTCGAGTCAAATATACCTTACTACGACTAAAATATATTTTGCTTCCAGTAAAATATAATTTGCTGGTAGCAAATTTATTTCACGTAATGATAAATGAGTGTTATACAGAAAAAAGCAATATAAGAAGTTGAGAGATGAAGTCAAAAATAAATAGTTTATAAGCTTCAGCTTAATGTTAGAAGAAACAACAAATGACAATTGGAGAAAGAATTAGTTTTCCAGAAATCATTGCCTGACTTCCACAAATCTGTAGCTCAAAAACTTCAAAAATAAGAACTTGATAGAAAAGAGAATTTTAAGACTATAACAGATAGTTTTGATAACATTCCTCCTGCGATTGAAAACATTATTACAGTGATTGAACATTCAACATTCTTAGCTATCTATTATTTTGATAAAGAACTGAATGCAGAATTTATAGACAAAAATAATTTTCCAAGACCCTAAAAGGATGTATCCCGAAATCAAGCAAGCACTGAAAGAAATAATTTGATAAAGTAAATAAAACTTTCATGAAAATGGCTTGTCAGATAGGAAAACTTAAGAGTCAAATTGTTTGAATTTTCGAAAGAGCTGAGGAAAGAGAAGGAAACATATATAAATGACATATGATTAAGTTAGACGATTACCAAGAGCAACCAACGGTCATGTGAAGAAAATAGATGTATACATCGATAAAGACGAGATATATATTTATCGTAGAAGATAAAATGGGAATTTTAAACCGATTTACTCACATGTTACGTAATGGAAACAAAAGTAAAAAATTACACACTCAAGTCGCTGGTTTATGGGATGTACTTTTAAGAGAAGGAACTATGATCAATGACCATTAAAATATTAGAAAAAACTCAATAATTAAATGAGTACTCAGTAAAAAGTAAAATATATTCAAGCAATCATCAGATAATAACGTTGAAATCCGCATGCAATAAAAAAAGTAGTATATTTGCAAATAGATGAGACAAAAGCCCGTTACTATGCATGTATTTAACTCTAACACAAATAATTCAAATCGGAAAGGGAAAGCAAATAATGCAGGTGTTTTTCTCCCTTTTCTAGCACCTTTAATAAATGCATTAATTGCTGTAGATGCGTTCTTAGCGCTAGGTGCTACAAATGGAGCGGGCGAGTGTGGAACCAAGAAAGCATTAGACACAATTTATGGATCTGATTGTAAAAAAGAGGCCCCTGGAAAGTAAGCAAATAATTGCATAAATTTTTAGGTTAAGAGCCTGAACAAATAAGAAAGTTCGTTGCTGACTTGTCTGGATTAAATGATAGCATTTCTATACATAGCGATATCGCTGAGGGGGGCCAATACCTACGGCTTTCACTCTTCAAGCATCATCTGTTTGTCCGGAAATATTATTCATCCAAGCAATCAAATTGCAAAATCGCATCACTAAACTCTGATTTTCTCTGTTCAAATGGAAGCTGGTTACATAATCAGAATGAAAATTACGGATTAAAGTGAATTAATTCCACTAAATAAACAAGAAATACAATACAATTTTAATGCACTTTTAGGAATCCTATTGGCTTCGGAACATTTTTTCTTCTTCAAAATATGCTTCAAATGCTTTTTTCAAATCTAGGTTTCGATAGAATATCTAAGAAAATAATGAAAAATATCCAAAATTAAATATATATATATATTAACATTCTGAAAAAAAGGGATAGTTATAGAGAAAAAACATAAAAATTAACTGTTATGCCAACAGTCGCAGAGAAAAAAAAATACAAGCAGATATTAAACCTATTTTAGGGGAACATTGTGATAAGCAATATGCTTGATTTGAACAAAAATATTGGGAATATATTGAACGTATACTGAGATATGGCTAAAGCAATTATATTAACAAGAATTATTTGAAGAAATTGTGCTGAATTGGTCTATGAATAATTGTAAAGTGTCCAAAGCTGCATTTATACCTTAGTTTTTAGTTCAGAGTATTAAAACTAATTTAAAAAACAATTCTACATAATTTCATAAGAGTATATTCAGAATATTTTGAGATATCGTGTTTACGATAAAAGATAAAGTGTGGAAATTAAATTCTTCAGAATTCTTTTAAAATTTATATTTTGAAAAAAAAAATTTCAATTGGTTTACAACTTTCTAGATTTGTAAGTTAAACCTACTTTTTTATCATATTTTATATTACATGCAAGTACCTAAACGGAGAGTTTTGGGCAAATCATTCCAAAATCCCTCATAAAAACTTTCATTACAGTTCTGTGTTTTTCCCTGCAGGAATTTTTATAATAAGTTTTGGTCGCACAGTTCCATATGTGCTGCTTTTATTTTATTTATAAGGATAGATAATAGGTCTGGTTTCTTTTTCTGAAGTTCTATCCCTGAACATTTGGCTCTTTGAAACTTACACCATCAGGTCCTTCAGGGCACTGGCGATGCATTTTATTATTGTAAAAGAAGGAGGTCATCATTCAACTATCAATCAACGATCATTCAACAGGGAATTCCATTGACGAAGGCTTCAACAGATAAACCATTTCACCCACCATTTGTGGAAGATATCTGTAAAACTCCAAAATAGGGCTTTTTATCATCTGGCAACCTTCACCCCGAGAGGCCTCCAAATTCTAGTTTTTCTGGTTGTTTTAAAAAGAATCTTTTGCTATTTATCTGAGAGAGCTGGACAACTCCTTTGAACACGGTCCTCGTCGCCGCATTTCCAACATTTCACAGTAATCTGGCCATGTTTGTTGGGCCTTTCATTTCCTTTCCGGATAAACTGACAAATTGTCTTCATCATTTCAGTTAGATTTTGCACCGCAAAATCCGATGCATCTTGGACCCTAGAACCTCTTACTGAATAACTATCCCTTCGTGCTGCTTGTTGAGCGGCTTCAAATTTCATTGAATAAATCAAAGCTGCCTTCAAATCCTTCAATTCGGCCATTCGAAAGGACTTTTGTATCTTTGGATCCCTCACACCGTCAATGAAATACTGCAGACAAAGTGTTTCCCGTACCTCGGCAGGACAGTCGGAGAAGGTAAGATGGGAGAACCTCTCTACATCTGCAGCAAGCTCTTACCGACTTTCGTTCGCTCCTTATTGCCGAGTAATTGAAGACGGCTATATCCTTGATACATTTTTCTCCGAAGCGCAAATCCACAGAGTTGAAAAGAGCATAAAAGTCCAGATGTTGATCTTAGGGAATTGTTCTCAAAATATCAGCAGCTTCAGCCCGTATTGATGCAGCCAGTTGACGAGCCTCTCGTGACTGGATCGCAACTATTGACGTCTGCGACGATGGAGAATTGAGTCTAGTAGACTTGCCACGATGTTTTTCCGTCGTAAGTGGATACTTTAATGTTTGATTCTGGAATAACAGACACAGGTTGAGCTATTTCAGGCTCTCGAACATTCGGGGATTAGTTTTCAGATTTTACCTGTACACTTTCCATTTTCTTCATTTTTACCTCAAATACGCTGAATCTTTCGTTAACTTTTTAAAATTTCTTTTCCACTTTACGAATTTTTTCAACATTCTGCTCACAATTTTGCTGAATATTACAAATCTTTGTATCTTTCTCTTGAACCTTTTCCGCCAAAGCATCCCTTTTAGTGTTGATTACTTCGATAATATTAGCTTGGCTTTATTATATCCCTTCTTTCGTTTCTTCAATGAAAACAAAATGCAGTTCAAATTTTGCTTTATCTGCTTCCTTCATCTTTCTAGTTTTCACCACCCAACCCAACTTCTGACACCAGTTAATACGTTTTTAACGTAGCGGGTTCGGATTGAAATGACTTTACCTGAGAACAGAAAAAACAAATTTATTTACAACTATTTATAAGTATTTATAGGATGATAAAGTAAAAATTCAGATAAAAAAACAATCCAGCAGTCAACAGTCATTTGCAGCATAAATACAAGCCTTACGCACGATAAAAACAGACTTCAAAGCAGGTATCGTATAGCACAGTAAACAGTATATCACAGCGAGCTCAGTAATACAACGTTAACAGCAAGCGTAAACACAGTTCACTATTAACAAGTAATACGTTAGTCCAGCGAGACACTTCTCTTCCGAGAAAAAACTCTGAACTAACTGTCGAAACTGCGGCTACTCGTCCCTTATATAGCCGACCGAGCGAGTGCCCCAAAGCACGCGAAGCCACGGCTTGGTTCATGTACTATCCAGAGACTACCAGACAATTCATATCACCAAACCAACCCGCCTGGTTTGAAGCTCCTGGTCAAACGTCGCCAACTTCGGCGTATTTCCGTGGCACTCGTCCGCTTGTAACAATATGCAGTAGAATTGTCAGCACAAAAAAAGGAACACCTTATAATATCGATATTTGTTACTACATCTTCATGAATTTGGTTTCAAAGGAAATGACTCGAAGATATATGTTTATTGAGATGGACAAACTGATAAACCGAATTAATAGTCCTGATATAGTAGTTACCTAAACAGTCCTATTTAGGTAACTACTATATCAAACTTTTTCTCTATAGAAATTGAAATTTTTAATAATTTGATTCAGTCTTTTCATTTCTGCGTATCCAGTTTTATTCCAACCACCAAAGTAATTTAAATATTCTTAATTTTGTTTGCTATAAAATTCCCCCAAAAAGAGATATCCCACCGGAGGCCTATATTAAATAAATCTCAGCTTGATATCAGCAAAATAACTTTTTTCACATTTTTATTACAGGAATTTTGGAGAAACAAACAATACGACTCACAATTATCTTTAACATGAGTATGATTTTTCAAAATATGTTCTCTTTTTATTGAAATATCAAAACATTCAATTTTTTTTAAAAAAATTCGTTCATTAAGATTTTATTTCATTTGTTCATTAAGACTTTTTTCATTTGATACCTCTCTGAGAAATCAACATACATCTTAGTTTTCATGGCGAATGAAGTATGTCGTTTAGTCAATTTGTATTCACTTAAAATGTCGATGACTAGTGAGATATGAATATCGTAGATATATTTTGTGCTTATGAAATTATCGGTGTTTATTAAAAGAGTGGAAATAAATTTTAACAGCTATAAGGCATTTTAATTTTTTCAGTTTAAGCTACTAAGTATATTATCGAGCTATTGTTTCTCGAACGAGAGACCACAATTTTTTTTATCATAAACATAAATGCAGACATGAGGATATCTCATAAGTCTGAGGGAATCATTTTGTTCATTAAGACTTTTTTCATTTGATACCTCTCTGAGAAATCAACATACATCTTAGTTTTCATGGCGAATGAAGTATGTCGTTTAGCCAATTTGTATTCGCTTAAAATGTCGATGACTAGTGAGATATGAATATCGTAGATATATTTTGTGCTTATGAAATTATCGGTGTTTATTAAAAGAGTGGAAATGAATGTTAACAGCTATAAGGCATTTTAATTTTTTCAGTTTAAGCTACTAAGTATATTATCGAGCTATTGTTTCTCGAACGAGAGACCCCACTTTTTTTTTATCATAAACATAAATGCAGACATGAGGATATCTCATAAGTCTGAGGGAATCATTTTATGGATATATCCTAATTAGAGAAACTCTTAAGTATTTGCTTCACATTTTGCCAATGAATTTATAAATAATAGGTCTCAATTCATATTTCTATTGTAGCCACAATTATTGTACTGAATGGTAAGAAAAGATAGGGATTTTCTTGGATCTCTACTTCATTTACTTGAAAACTATAATTGTCAGTAAAGAATAAAAATTAAACATAGCAGCAGTAAATATCTCCTGAAATCATTTTTTTGTGTCATGAAAGTGGAAAAAGGTATTTAGTAAGAAAAAGTATGAAAAGAAAGCAAATTTCAATTCAAATTTAAATCGTATGGTTTGAAAATAAGTTTAATATTTAATTAGATGCGATGTTAGATTGATCATTAAATCTCGTGCTTCGTAAAATATATCTATATCTATAAATACAAAGAAATTTAATATACGGTCCTCAAAAAGTAGCCATTGCAAATCGATTATGAAAAATTTCCCCTTTTCATGAATATTTCAAAAATTATTTGGAGTATTTGTCTAATATTTTTGAATTTCGTCATTTTAACAAGTCAGCTTCTTTTCCATCTTACAATTCACTTTTACGATCTTACAATTCACTTTTTTCCCCATTCATGTTTAAAAAATATTAAAAAATGTAATGTTTTTTTTTTTGAATTTATGCTTTTTTTATGTAAAATTATAGCTTTCTTTAGGTAAATGAAATAGTTTTGAATAATATATAATTGTTTCCCGTATATCTCCGAAAGTTCATTAGACTCTACAGTTAACATTGGAAGCGTCTTTTTTCAAAATATAATTACTCTCTTAATTATCTTCAGAATTACATAAAAAATTTGAGAGGTTAATTTTTTTTACTTCAAATCGATTAAATATAAAATCTCGGTTTTCTTAATGAAAAAAATGTGAACTCTTAATGAATTGATTAATTAAATTAATTAAGATGCAATTTTAATCTCAGTAAATCTATTCCCATTGAGTCATTTCCATCGATACAAAATCTGTGAAAATGCGATAGTAAATCATAAAAGCTGCAGAGCTGTGTGCTCCACATTTCTTTTGTTGACGGCTACTCTTTCTCTTCAAGAAATTTGTCATATCCTATTCAAATTCAAATTTCTCAAATTGTTGTGACCGCCAAACATAATGTATTGTATAATGAACTAATATGAATTGTATTAATCTAGATAGAAATATTTCAGCACAAGGAAGTAACATTACATTATAAATAATAATTTAAAATATTATTTTAATAAGTAATAATTTAATAAGTGTCTAAGTGCATAGTTATTTATCTTGCTTATTATTCATTTGTTTCATAACTCCACCAAAAATAAATAAATAAGTGCCATTCGAATCAAATGAAGTTATCAGTGATAGATTAGTCTAGTAGCCGTGATCTGGCTGGAAATTAAATGTAATATTCTTTATTTTTCTCTGCCAAAACAATTTTTACATCTGTGCAGAACTACAGGCATGGAATAAAATTAAATACATCGATTACTAAAGTTGCCTAGGTTGGGACTCTCAAAGAGATACTAATGGAAGGGAAAACACTTGAAGAAATAAATCAATGACCTGCCGTTAATTTGTGTCTGTCTAAAATATGATACAACACATTTTCTGACCATTTTGTTGTTGACACGTTAGGTTTACCAAGAAAAGTTTATGACAAAAGTGAACGTTGTTAATGTACATGTTTCATAAACTGCAGTGATTAAGATGATCCTCCTTACTGACAGCATTTGATATATAGTCATATCAACCATGAGAGCATTTTCTACCAAACACGCCAAACTCTCGTTTAAACAATGACGGAACGGTGTGAGAGGGTTGCTGCAAGAGCCTCCCTTTCTTTACAAACCTCAGTTATTAGGTTTCAAATTTCTTTTATAATATTTTTAATTAAGTATTAGAGGCCAATATGGCTTGTCTAATTTCGAACCAAAATAGTGACGGTTGTCATGAAGGTTAAAACATTATTAAAAAGAAGTTATTAGAAGAAAATTATTAAAAACAAGTGGTTATTAATAGGAAAGACAGATCTACCAATGATTAGATAGTAATATTTTTTTTTGAGGATTGTTCTATTTTGTTTGATGATTGAGGCATTATTTCTGTAACATCTATTAAACTTAAATACTCCCTAGTTGTCTTTATCTTTACTTATAATAAAGCTCAATGTGTGTGTGTGTGTTGGAGCTCTACAGGCCAGACCATTTGACCTAGAGCTACCAAATTTGGTATATATATACCTTGAGGGGCCAGGAATGTGCACCTAGGAGCCCCTTTTTGAATTTTTAATTAAAATTAAAATTGATTAAAAATAAACGAAATGTTAATATTTTTTCGCCATAATTTCCAGAAATATTACAGCACAAAATTGATTTTTTCATCACGTTAAAGCTGATAAAATTACTTGTTTGATAATACTTATGTTTTGGCCAATAATTAAAAATTCTTAAACATTTAATTTAATCGTACTTTTCAACAATTTATTTTGCATAAAATAAAAATAGCATTTTATCTTCACTAGGATCTCAAAAATATCAGCTTTTAATAATGTGTTGACATCACATTTTCAGAAGCTCTGATTTAAAAAAGTTAATTAATTCCGCAAATAAAACCTAGAAAAATGTCATTTTGAGCACGTAGTTATATGAAATGAAATAAATAGGAAATGTAATATTTTTTTAAACAATAAATGCAAGATAAAGCTTTTTTATAATCGTTTGCAATACCAAAATTACTAATACCATGAATAAATAAAAATAAATAAATAGACAAAATAAAAATATGTTACGAAAGTGCGATAAATAAAACTAAAAAAGAAATAAAAAAACACCAAGCGATAATGTTCTGAGTGCGAGTTTATTATTTAAAT
>JAOUZG010041477.1:221940-254679 GCA_026289955.1 Argiope argentata | reverse complement strand
TATTCTAAAAATCAGCAATAGCTTTTCTAGTTAATCTTGCTTATAAGCATTAAATTCAGAATTTCCTCTAATTGTTTCTATTAATAGTAATATATACCATTTTTACAAGTATCGTATTTCGTATATTTGTAAGACCAGGTACATAAATTTAAAGAGCATTTTATTCAAAGATAACAACAAACAAATCAAAAATGTATTTAATATGCATATTAGCACCAGTTTGAAAAATAAAGAAAGTCCAAAATTATTTTGTTTCTTAAATTTACTAACTCACGGTATTAACTATTATATTTTGAAATTAAAATAACATAAAGCCATTAGTAAGTCCATGTAAAACACATAAATTACTATTAGAGGTATGCTTGTAATAAATTGAAATTAGACTGATTCATAATGCTTTCTTTAAAAATTCTTTTTAAAACAATAATTTCAAAATCCAACTTGAGTATAGACTAATGCCAGGCTGTGTTCTTTTGAAGGAAACAAAGCAGTTTGAAACCCTTCGCTCTTCACTAAAATAATGAAACAGAATAATATAAATTCTTGAATGAAAAATTAATTTCAGCCATGACATTAATAGTATAGTTAAATTGTGAAAAGTGAAAGTAAAAAAATAGTCTCTCAAAGAATGTAATTTTAATCTCTCTTCGAAATATAAACTATTAGTTTAAATCAGATATAAGACTTTAATAGTTTTTATAGTTTATAGTTTTATAGTTTTATTATAGTTTTTTTTATAGTTTTATAGTTTTTATTTAAACTATATGCATATAACTGTATTCACTCCAATGCATTTACTATTAGAATGCAGCTACATTATTCTAATCTTACAAAATTCAATAGCCAAATCCATAACTTAACCTCCCCCCCGCCACCTTGATACATTAGAAATAAGTACTCTATGAAAGATTTAAATTGAAAATTTATAAGAAGTTCTTTTGAAATACTGATAATTTAAAAAATCCAGCGATACTAATTTTCCAAAGGTATATTTTCACCATTCAAAGAAAATCAATTACTCTGGTTTTTTTTTTTTTTTTTTTTCAATTTTAGGAACTTGGAGCGATGAAGATCAAAAGCAGAACCAAAACCAAATAACTTCGCCAAGAAGAGGGAAACCAAACGCTAATAAAGGAGCTGACGGAGGTGTTAAGTTGGACTAAACAGTTGTCCCGCTCCTCGCAGGGTGAATGTGGGGAGGCGTCACTTAGCAACGGAAGGTAGACCAAGGCAAGGAGGTTGAAGATGGAAAGCATTTAAAACAAAAAATGAAAATAATCGGGTTTTTTAGACAAATGGTTTTTATGCTCACCTTATTTAAGTGTTAAAAGTGAAGGTATGTTGGTAGCTGCGTTTTTTTAAAATTCACAATATATTTTTAAGCTGACACATTATTTTGTATATTTTTGCCCTAAATTTTGAAAAAGTTAAGTCATATATTTATTCAATATTTCAAATAACAATTTTTAGTGTTTCTAAAAAATGTAATTAATTTCATTGATTAAACAAATATTTTTTCGCGTGATTTCGGCTCAATATTGAATTCTTAAAGTTAACAATTCAAATCAATCAATACTCTGATTCATTTTCCCTCTCTTAAAAGCCAGGAAATGATGATTCTCAATTGTTGACAGGATAATGATTTTTCTTTTGTGTGTTCATGGTCGGTACGATTTCTATGTTGTTATAAGTTTTTATTTGCATATTTTACTTTATGGAGTTTTTTAAAGCAGTCCATAAGCTAAAATAGCAATATTTAAGATTGATGAAAGATTATATTATCTACTCTATTATTTTCCTTCATTTGTTACCCTTTTTCAATTCACGTTATATACCGTCCTACAGAATGATCGATGAAATCATTTTACACCTACCTGCATTACTGAAAATGGCATCTTATTCATAAACAAAGAATAAACGTGTACCTATATTAAAGACACTATGCCAAATTCATTGAAACAAGTTTTCCCTATTGGTTGAAAAAGATAGTTACAAAAACAAATAAATATCGTTAGAAAAACATACTTCATACCGTAATAAAAAACTGCATGGTAGAGTTTTATGGAGTTTTGTATGAAAGCTCCGCTTATATTTACGATTAAAATTATAAAATTCCTATGATATAAAAAAAAGGTTTGTCTTAAGTTGTTAAATGCATTTTCAGGCATTATCATGCAACTTCTCGCCAATTATACAACAGTGAAGTGAAATTTAAGAAACGAGAAAAGAGAACAAAAATCTGAAAAAAAGCACCTGGGTGGGGTGGCGGGACGAAGATCTGAGGACACATTTTTGAATTTTAAATTGAAGCCTTGTTTTTCTTTTGCAGTCACGGAAAGTTTATACTTTTAACATCAAATATCACCGCTTATTTTACAGATAAAGTTTTGAAACTTTGCCAGTGTTTTTATTATAGTATAGCGTATACTTTTTTAAATAAGCTTTTTTCCGATTTCCTTATTTCCTTATTAGAGGCACTGGAACCTATCTTACCAAATTCAAAATAGTGACTTTAGTGCAGATATACGTTACTCTAATAATTATCGAAGACGATATTTTGAATTAAAATACTTAAATTAGACTTCTTCAATCATCTTGGATGTACTCATTCAATATCAATAAAATATGCCGAAACTTTTAATGCTGAAATCAGCCGCTATTTTTTTCATGAGAAATAAAAAAGTAAAGTTTTCTTCTTTATATCATCGTCTTCTACTGCCAATTAGTAAAAAGATTCTGCGTGATGCAGACAGCTGTATTTTAATGAACATTTGGAGCTATTTCATATTATAACAAATTCTTGCGAATTGAAAGCGAAATACGAAGTAACCATCTCAGCTTCAATCAACATAGCATTGTAAAAAAATAGTTAAACTTATCTCCCTTTGAAGATAAACATGTTTGAACATTGTTACATCTGGCCAGCGGTGAGAGGATTCTTTCCTCTGCTGCGCATTGTGTTTCTCCCGCTTTGATGTTACCCTTTGGACAGATAATGGAGTACAAATTCGTTTGCGGCCTTTTGAAGAAGGAAACCGTGTCAAAAGACCAAATGCAGCTATTTCTTCTATGGACCACCCGAACTAGAATAAGTTCCGATAATGAACCGCACATGCGTTTACGGCCTGAATTGGATATTTAAAAATAAGTTTTTATGCAGCCCTAAAATTGTAATTTAAATGTGGAGGTTCTTCACGGCTGAGCAGTTTTTGTGCCAAATATTCCTTTAGAATTTTGTTTTGAAATGATGTATGGTCAATTAATATTTTAAAAAGTGGTGACAACACCAACTTTTGTTATTGCATATTTTTACGTGTTGCAACAATGATTATTTTTATTTGCATGTATATATATATATATATATATATATACATAGATAGATAGATAGATAGATATAGATATAGATATAAATATAGATAGATAGATTTTGCTTTCGTAGGATCAGAAAATAAAAAGCAATTTTTTTTTAGCTAAAAAGATTTATGTTTATGTCTTCCCAAACTCTTGCATGTAATTGATCAGTTCCCATGTGAGAGGGAGTTTTAAGTAACTGTTTAGTGCTAAGGCAAATTAACCCTCTCGACATACAGCACACAACAAAAAAAGGAAAGCCTATGTTTTTTTTATTTACTATAGTATTTATACAAACCAAATGTCGATGGAAATTTGTGGGTTTGTGGTCAAATTTGTAGGTTTGTGGTAATAGACAAACTGATCGACATGTTTAATTAACATAATTAATTAACTGCCGTCTCAAAACTTTGCCATTAGGCTATCAAAGTTTTTTGATGAATCAACTTTTCGTCATGAAATTAGCCCTGGAGTTAAAATTAAGTGTCAGTAATTTCTTATGGAATACTGATAATAATTGAGAGAATTAAAAAATAGCACTGCTATTGTTAAATAAGTCTTTCGGCAAGAACTCGGGTTTTATTTTATTTTTCTCAAAAAACAAAACAAAACTTACTAAGAGAAAATTGCATTTTATAAATTAATTAAATGAATACATAACCTAAATTTCATATTTTAATGAATTTTTATAAATGAATGAGGGGAAATTTTTTATATTTTAATTTTAATTCCAACCCAAGTCCCAAGGAAAGTACTGTAATTGCCGATTATCAAAATATTACTTTATATCTTTACTTGTTGTCATTTTAGATTGAGCATTAATTACAAATTCCTATCTTTGAAATTAATTGCTAACTGCTGCAATATTTTGAGATTTCAATGAATTTTCTGGTTTATAAATTTCCTGCGGAATTTCTTGGAATACATCTTCCTAGAAGTAAATGCTACAGAATCTTGATTCAAAAATCCTATTTTTATCATCATAATGTCAATGCTAGCCGAAAAGAGAAAGAAAAAAAGAATCTGTCGTTCAGATCGGAAAAAGGGACTCAGACTTGAGATTAAATTAATTAAAAAGCAATAAACTATACCACACACTTTAGCAAATTTAAATAAACTTTTTTTTCAATTATTCAAAGCATGTTTTTGTCTTAAAACAAATAACTGAATTCACTAAGAATTCTAATATCTATATATACGATAACATTTAAAATACAATCTAAATGATACATTTTAAAAGTTAATTATTTTTAAGTATTAGGAAAAAGGTTTATATTTTTAATCACACTGCATAAATGAAAAAGAAACAAAACTGAAAGAAAAGTTAAAAGTATTAATCTACTGGGATCTCAAAACGAATGTCAAATTTGCTTCAACAATGCTATTACCAAATCGTTAGTCCTCAATCACGTAAAGAACAATCATGGCAAACATTTTTAATTACTTCTTTCTATTTTAGTATACGTCATTAAAAAAATTGATTATGACAAAATGTAAAATAAAAATAAATCTTAAGTCAATTCCTACTGTGATCAATAATTTTTTATTCTAATTACTTTTATTAAATAATTCAGATCGTTATTATTGTTCTCGTGATCCGTTTTAGAACGGAAGAAGGGTGTGATAGCTTCTGAAAGCATGGACCCCTGAGCACCCGAGGGCAGAGTCTTTCTATATGACAAACCCTTTTTACAGAGCGTACTTCATTCATGCATTTCATTTATTCACAGATCGTAATTTAAATCAGGAATTGAGAACGATCACCTTTGACACAGTACCCTCTGTAAGGAAGTCGTCACCTGGTCTCCTGTTGGAAGAGACACATATTCGAACAATGCTACCCAGCCAGCGATGAGGCTATTCATCCTTTGTTGCGCATTGTGTTTCTCCCCTTTTAGCATCACCCTTCGGACTTCAATGAAGAAAAATAATGGAACACACATGCTTTAGGCCCATTAAAGCAGCAAACCGTGTCGAAATACCAGATGGGTCTATTTTTTCTATTGGCCACCCAAGTTCAAATAATGAACATCATATGCTCTTTACGACCCATTGAAGAAAGAAGTGCTAAGCGAATGCAGATGCGAACATTGTGAATTGTGAAGGTTCTGTTAGGAGGTGGATGTTTCAAGAATCTTCCCACAACATGATGGCTCTCCACTGGGAATATTTCTGAAAAATGATTGGACAATCGGCATCTCCAACGCGCCAATGCGAGCCTGAGAGGTGGGGCTTCACTACTGTTAAAATGGACGGATCAGAAACTGAGAGGGAGAGACGGGACCAGCTGATCTGGCGAGAGACTGGACGAGAGCGGATACGACATCGAGATGAGCTATGAGCAGTGCTGAAATAGAAGAGATGCCAAGAGATCTCGAGATTGTCGGGGATATCTTCCGGAAGTAATCCGTAGAACTCTGGAGCTACACGCAGTAGCCGAATACGCGGACAGCATGTGAATCCACGGCAGAGATGTCGAACTGACAATCCAGTCGTAAATATTTCTCAGCATTTAACCTAGAGGAAATGTTGTTTTTGTTATTGTATTAAGCTGTAAATAAAATCTTTGTGTTTAAAACGCTACCATTTTATTTGATCGACCAGTCATGACAACCCAGAGGTATTACTCTTGACATGGAAGACTTTGTGACCGTGAAAACTTTAGCGTTCACCAGCAGCCTCCCCCACCCCCACAACACACACACACACTGTGCATTGCGTGTGCCTGTTTGTGTACTCGCGTTCTTCGCTTATTAATGAGGCCAATTTTTCACGCTTATTAATGAGGCAATAATTTCACGCCATACAACCACTGCAAGCGAACCCGTTGACTTTTGTACTCATTGGAGAAAGCTTTGTAACAATAAGAAAACTGTAAATTTTGATTGCCTCATCCAAAAAGGAGACAAAGAAGCTTGGAAGGTTCTCGAATATCATCTCATTTCTTCGGAAATATTAAATCATATGATTATAAAAAACAGAGATGGGAAAGTTATCCAAACTTTTATTGGATTACGTTCCTAAATTTATATTCCATGGAATGAAATGGAGTTTTTTGAAATTCTTTGCTGGAAACTATGGCCATGGTAGCTGTACTTACGTTTTAAGCACAGTCGATCTTTATCGCTAAATTTGAAAGCATCGTCAATGAGTTGCTAAACCTCCAATATTGACAAACAACTGCCATTATTTTAAAAACTGTGCAAACCTCAACTATCTTCCACCATTCTGTTGGTTTTGTAGAAGATCATTAAGCGCTTTTTCTGTTCTGATCTTTTGACTCGTTAAAATGTTTAAAATTTGTGGTTTGATTTCCAACGCAAAAGATACAGTGACCTATTTCTAAAATTATGGAATTATTCCAAATAAAAACACGTGTTTGAATGGACATGAGTGAGTGTATACGTGAAAATGGACAAACAATGGCGGTGTAATATATCAAAGAGCTCTGGCTACCTAAGTATTGTAAATTGGCACTACGTGGTTAGCACATAGGCGGTCTAATACGTAAGTACCAAGATAGCAATAAACAAAGTGAAATTTTCCCCAGAAAATTGAGTAAATAGACGAATACTGTTAAGGAAGCTAATATTTATATGGTTTGAGTTAATTGCTATAGCAGTTGAAAAAAATATTTCTCATCAAATGTTAATCGGCAATCAAAATCCCATACAAAAAACAGACACATTTCTAATCAGACACTAACACATTTTTTTATTGATAAAGATATTGAAATACAAATATAGTAGAAATGAGAACCAATTTCAAATATTTATTGTCATTACTACGTTCAGCAATAGGAAATTAATTTAATATCCTACTAATTTTTCATATCATACAATTCTATTCAAATACTATTTTTAGATAAGCATCTTGAGGAATTTTTAACTGAGAGTTTTCTGTTGTTATCTAAAATTAGATAAGGATCCCTCATAATAAATCGAAAATCAATTTCTAAATTATTGTGAAGGAGATTAATAATCGTGAAAGAAGCTAGAATATTTAATAATACTTGTAAGTTACAAATCATTAAAAAATTAAAAATAATAAAAACATTAAATGTTGTTTTGGCAAATAAAAAACTTTGGTTAATAACCAAGGCTGCTTTTGTATCATATGTGAGGAAACAAGAATAAAAATACTAGAACCAAAGAATAATTAAATTTTGTGAAGAAAATTGGATAAAATTTCCGCTATAATCACTTTGTTTGACAGATATTTATGGCATTATTAATGAATGCGTTAGATTAATACGTGAAAGTGTTAAGATTATACCTGCATAACTTTCTTCCCTACATATACATATTCTAACAAAAATTTCGTCAAAAATAGGGCAAAAAAGAAAATTGTATGAAACAATATGAAATCTAACACTTGCATCTTAAGAAGAGTAAAGCATCTTGCTATGCTATATTCAAAATATTTTATTTCTGAAAGTAAATAATCAGTTAAAGATATATATCTTTAAATTCAATGATAGAATTATTTTATCTTCCCAATAAATAAGTATTTATTATGTTAATTTGTTCCACTTTCATAATTCAAATCCAATGCTTTAACAATGATATTAACATTCTAAACTAGAATGATAATGTTCAGTTTTATTTATCTTTTATACATATCACCTTTCAACATAACATCAAATTTTAAACATTTTTTAAGCACTGTCAGGAAATTGTACGGGGCATAACCGATAATATTAATGCTATTAATATCTGATCAATATTCATGAAAAAATAATTCTTTTCTAATCTACACTGATGAACAAAATTAGGAGATGAAGGCATTTCCCCAAATATCTCAAGAAATACAGGATAAAAATAAAGGAAATTTGGTATTGTTATAGCTTATAGTATGACAAAAATGTGTGCAAAGCAAAAATTAATGGGCCATTCATTGGCAAGAGTTATTGCTAACAGTCCAATGTGGACTGAACTAAGGAGTGCCTGTTGAAGACCATCCCACTCTTCAACCAGAGCAGTTTTTAACTCCTGCTTGGTTCTAAGGGGGAGTTGGCGTATCGCAATAGCTCTTCCAATAGCATCCCAAGCATGTTTAATGGGGTTAAGGTCAAAAGATTTAGCTGATCAATTCATTCGATGAATATCTTCGCTTTCCAGATACTCCTCAACCAGGACAGCCCTAGGTGGTCGGATATTGTCGTCCATAAAAACGAATTCAGGGCCAACAGCACCCCTGAAAAGATGCACATAGGGTTGTAGAATCTTCTACCTGTATCACTGGGTATTCACGTAATCAGAATCAAACACATGACGTGTATCTTTCATGATCCCTGCCGAAGTCATCAGTGCTTCACCAGCATATTGACCCCTTTCCATGATGTTATTGGGATGGTATCGGATTCCAGGTTCCCTCCATATGAATATTCGCCAACAATCACGTTGTAGACTGAATATGGACTCCTCTGTGAAGAGAACATTAGCCCATTGGAGCTGTGCCCAGCGTTGGTTCTGTCTGCACCATTGTATAGGCTCTCTTCTGTGGGAAGAAGTGAGTGGGATGCAAATGGCTGGCTTCCTGGTATACAACCCTCTGTTACCAAGCCTCCTGGAAACTGTGTTCCTTGAAACTAATGTTAATGTGAAAACAGCGAGGTCCTTAGACAGTTGTGTCACTGTAGACGTCATATTGCGCTTGGCTGTTAGTAACAACTACTGGTCTTCATTGAATGTTGTTACTCTCGGATGACCTTGTCCTGGTCTTCTGGACACTGTCCCACTGTTTTTAAACTGATTGCACAAATTCGAAACAGCGCTTGGAGTTACGTTAATTTCCTAGAAACTAGAGCTTAGGTTTGTCCTGCCTCAAGGCTACCAATAATTCTCCACCTCATACCTTCGTTTGTGATGATGCTCACTCATTTCACCGAAAAATCAACAAAAGACAACAATATTATTCAAGAAACACAATATAATTCGCTACTGTGTTGCAGAGTGGAATGAGTTGAGCAGCTGGCTGCAGACTTTTATACCTCCTGCTGGCTTAGCAAAGCCCACAAAAATACGTAAACTCATCTCAGCGACGCCAGCGCCATAAGGCCGTTATATGGCAACCAACTGGGCAGGTTTTATGTGATATTTCCCGAGAAATGTGTGAAGATCTTTCCATGTTTTAATTTTGTCCATCAGTGTATATATCTTTAATGAGCCAATCTTTTATACCACATATTATTCCAATCCTTAATACAATATAATTTTAATAATCTGAATATCCTATTATAACCGGGGGAATATATTATTCCGATAGTAATTTGTAAGCGCATTTATTTTAACTTAGGATAACTTAGGAAGGAAAGAAGAATTTCTTATATATAAATAGGATGAGGGGATATCCTCTGTGACTACGAAGTTAAGCTTGATTTATTATAGGTTCCTTATCATAATTCCGTTGAATATGGATAGCAATTTATAAAGCAGCATTTTTATGATGAAAACATTCAATTGATTTGCTGCTATAATATTTATTTCTCTCCTGTTTTAAAACTAGACGTTCGTAAAAATAATGAGGATAACAATTTTTAGCTATAAATGAATGAGGTGATAATTATTCTTCGATTTGAAAAAAAAAAATGAAAGATTATTGAATTTACACCTCGAAAATTCTTATAAGCATGTAAAGGAGCATGTTAGGATGAAATTAAAGGCGGATTTTATTAGAGTTAAGTATTTATTAGATGAAAAAATTTTTTTAAAAAATTACTTCAGTCTTAGAATAATAATTAATGGAAATTGCATTCAATTACTTTAAATCATGCGAGAAATGTTTAAACTCTCTTTCTGTATGAATTGTTTAGTTATATGAAGCTAATGGTACATTTGAGTCAAAAAGAAAGTGCAGTAAATTTTATAAATATATTTTTAACTGGAAATGAAATGAAAACTTATTTTTAAAATTTTGATCATCATACTCTTTGTCGAATTCATTTCTTCCACATCTTCCGTATTTTCCCTATCTCCTTAGTGACCTTGGAAAAAAGTTTCATGAGATGAAATTAGACAACGAGTTCTTAACCGAAGAGGTTTTACCCGCTATTCAAATAAGGAGAATTTCTTTAATACGTAAATATTAAGGAAAATTTAACTACAAAAATATAGAAACGAAAAAAATGAGCAATTTAATTCTACTTTAACTATAGGAAAAAGTCAAAAAGGCTCGAAATTAAAATTAACCTGCCCTTTTTGAAGGAATGAGTAACATTTTATTTTTTATTCATAAAAATCGAAAAACGATTGAGGCATAAAAATTTTAAAACGAATATAGTTTGATAATCATTAAAAATATGTATTATAATTGAATTCTGTTTTCTAATTTTTAAGGTACTTTTAATATGTCTTATGGTAAATATTCACAGAGGTTTTCAAAAAAAAACTTTATTTTTCTAAGAAGCAGGATGCATCTGTTTGTTCATCTGTAAAATTCTTAATTAAAATCATTGTCTTTCTCTAATTTCCAAGAGTCGACATATAATTTTAATAATATAAAGACTATTAAAATAATAACACAATAAATAATTTTTTTTCTCTTGTCTTTTATGAGAAATGTCTTTTGAATACTCTCTCGTTAAAAGAACAATAATAATTTTTTAAATTACAAAATTAAAATTTTGCAAATAAATTTCTGAATTAACTTTAATTTTTTCATCTTTTTTTATATCACTTTCATTTGAAAGATAATTTTTGATCATTTGAGTCTGTTTATCTATGGTTAAATTTATTTTATTTTTTAATCATCTTATAATGCAACTTTCTTTTGCTAATAATCCTTTTGTAATTTAAAACCTTTTAATAAAAATATTAGCTGTCTTCCCCTTCTCTTTGAAATGTTATCTAGTAAAACCATTTGAAACTCAATTTAGCTCTTTAGATTCTGAATATTTCAGCTCTCATTAGTAAATAAAAAATTTCTTTATTGATTAGAAGTTGTCTTTATGATTGTATTAAACCTCACTTTATATTATTACTGAAACATTTACTAACTTTTTATTTGTTAGATCTTTTAGAAATATATTTAGTATAATATTTTTTTAAATAAAGTGGGCGAATTCTATCAAAGGAATATTTAACTTGAAGTAAAATGTAGCTAAGATTTATAAGAAGCATAATTCGAATTAAATATAATGTAAAATCAAATTATATACGGGTCTTAAAAACGTAAATTCTGTAAAAGAACAAGGATATTCTTCCAACAATTTTTTTATAAATAAAATTCATTTTGAATTCATGTTAAAATTTTTGAAGATAGTTTTAATATTTTCATCTTATTTAATCATTTCGTTTTTTTAATTTTATCACCCAAAATAAATTCTATTCTTTATTTTATTCAATTTTTTATTTTATTCGAGTGGAATGTAAAACGTTCATTCGAATACTATATCTTTTTCTTTTATATCTCAGATAGCACACAAAAAAAAATATACTGATTACATATTATTTATCATTACTTCTGAATTTCAATGAATATATTCATCATGTAATTAGATTTCTGTTTTTATAAATGACTCTCATTCATGATTTTGTATCGTGTGATCTTTATAGTAACACACAAGACACACTTTTCCCGCTAGGTCTAGTTCGGAACAAATTCTATTTTTCGAAAGTACAAGAATTATCACTTTAAAGTAGTCGAAGAATTTAACATTTAATATTAAAACAAATGTCATTGATTATCATTTATGTAATAACATTTTCATGACGCTTTTCAAACTATTGAAATCAAAATTTCACATACAGCTTTATTATAGTCGCAAGATGATTTATTATTTTTTTAACATCTTGATTTTTTTTAATTATTTTATTTCAATGCATGCAGAAGTATATACTGACAACGTTTTGATAGATTTGTTCTAAAATCTAATTATAAGGTCTTAAGAAAGGCTAAAACTGCCATATTTCATTTATCTAAATCATTGCGCTTTGAATTTATCGTATTTGCAGGCATGCAAATAAAAATATCTATAGGCATTTAATCTTATGATAGATATGATTCAATTTAGATATGGTCTTACATATTAAATTTGGGTATCGAATTGTATGGATCTAGGTCTTACAGTTTTGTTGGTGTCGTGTTCAATTGCATTTGGACAGACGAGCTGATAAACCTTTTCTAACTGGATTTCTCACAAAATGTGACGGAAATTTATATACGTGGTTGAAAGATTATATATAAAATTTCATCTGTAGAGTTCAAATTGCTTTCGAATTGTGTTGTTGAGTTGTAATTTTAAAAATGCATTTTTCGAACTCGGGTTGATCTGAAGCCATTTTATGAGGATTTCTTTCTTGTCAAAACATTTTATGTTTTCCTAAACTCTCTTTATGTCTTTCATAAACAAGGAAATAAAATAGAGAACACATACAAAGTGTCTATACTTAAAAGAAAAAAATACATAGTACCTAGATACACATTCAACAAATATAAAAGTTTGCAAATATCAGTAAGACAAACAATGAAAATTGCTGGAAACAAAATTTGACAGTAAATTATGCTCCGAAATTCCAACTTTCTTAAACAAAATTGTATGGATATAAAAGTTAGAAAAAATGTATGTATAATAGAATAAGAGTATGTATAAAGAAAAAAATAAAGAGCAGAAAAATAAATGAAATTCAAAAGAACAATGTAAAAAGCAAACACAAATATACTACCGAATGAAATAATTTTACGTTAGTTATATGACCTCAGCAAAACAGTAGAAAAATGAAGTTATTTATATTTATAAGTGCTAGTAAATAAAAAAAAGAGATTTTTCCCTGCATTTCTGCCCATGTAGGCATCGAAAATAATTCGCCTTGCTTTCAAGTCACACGTCTTCCTGATGTGTCCATGGAATCTTTTTAAGTATTTACCGAAGTCATAGTAATTGATGAGAAATTTAGTTATTTTAAAGTAGCAGATGCAAAACAATTTTTGAATCTGTGTTTAATCACTGGAAGGAGTCTTTAACTGTGAATGGAATTTCTTATTATTAAGACCAAAATTAAATGCTAAACTTTTCAATTCAACTTGTAATATTTTTATTATTTACTTATTTTCAAAGATAACGTCTAGTTTACGTTTATAATTTTTTTTAAATTTTCAATGATTTTTGGTATTTTCACAAGAATTTAGTCTGCGTCCGTAACCATATTCCAAAGACAAAACTGCGCATGCTTTGAGGATACCAAGTTATTTTTGACATACAAGATAAGGCTCTATCGAGACAAATATTGTATCATTAAAAGTTTAATAACAAAAGTCTATGTCTTTAAACAAAACAACATTGATTATTATAGCCCATTATTATTTATTTGTACAGTTAATTAAAAAAAATTTTACTTATATATATTTGTATTATTATAACATATTTTGTTTTCCATGTTTACGTGACAAATGTTAATGCTAGAGTTTTTACATGATATGATTTTTTTTATTTAGGTTTCAAAAATAATGCTTTTAAAATAAATAATTTTCATACGTCTTCAAGTGAAATTATACAGTTCTTTAAAGAATTTTAATTACAAAGAAAAAAAAACAAATAATTAATATTTTATTATTGCTCTAAAATTCATTAACAAGAAATTTGAGATGAATAATTAGTTAAATATATTTACATTTGATTCAAAGGTTTCTTTCAAAGCCCTATTAGTTAATAATTTATACGCAAGATTTTGCTTTTCAGGAGATAGTTGCAAATGTTTTAACTCCATTTCCTGACATATATGAGCTTTAACAAATTTGACTTTTCAACTTCTATCAACAGCTTCTGATAATTTTGAATAATTTGAGAGGAATAAAAATTACTTTTTTTTGCTGCCCTGAGTTTTTAGATGGCCAATGCCATCAATATAACCCGGAGCTTGTAAAAAAAATGTTTCATACCTCCATAGTTTTTCACCCCACTGTCAGCATTGTATTGACATTTATGTATTTTGATCCATGAAGAGATCTTATCTGTACAAGCAGCGAGGACCCAAAAAGCAGTCAAAGCTATAAAAAAGCATGAAATTATTTATCCCTGGTCTTATATACTTATAAATTCTCATCAATTTGTCCCGTGTCGTTTCTTGACAGGAATTCTCATACGTGTTGACCTTGACAAGAGAAACGTAAGGATCCTTTAAAAGAATCTGTTTACATTAGTGGTTTCTTGGCATGTGGAGCCAATGCCACATTATTTTTACAAAGCTTCGTAAACAATTTCATAAAACTAAGAATACTAAAAATAACAAATTTATTTATAGAGCGGTAACGTTCCTACTAATAAAGCACAGATGACAATAACCAAATTAGTAGAATTACCATGTTAATAAAAGTAGAAAGGAATAAAAATAAAATAAGAATCCTGCCTGAAGACTTTCTCAAGGGTCACCTTTACCTAAGAAAATAAACTTAAAAGCTAAATTTGTTATTTCTGTAATAGATAAATTAGCAAAAAATTATTTTTAATTTGTAATTATTATTATAGTGAGTATTAATTATTAATATAATTCGAATGCAAATTATATTTAAAATATACGGGGGAAAAGAAATTGGATAAAAGAATTCAAGCTTTCGTAAAAAAATTAAAATTAAGGCATGCTCTCTATACTATCGTCATTTGTTCACAACAGTTAAATTTCATAAGAAAACCCATTAAAATTCAGATTAGGGACTTGTTCATTTGCAGTTACCATTACTATACGGGAAAGCATTTCTTTAATTACTTCAAAATTATTCTTACCAAAATTAAAGATGATTATAGTTTTATAATTAATTAAAACAAATAAATTTTGAATTTTCTGATAGATAATATTTTTAATCTTAATATTCATGATTTTGAAAATTTGTAAGCTAATCCGACTCACGAAAAATTAATAAAGTTCTATACTTTTATAAATAAAAAATATTTAAATTATTATTATTAAAAATATCTGGATAGATATATGTAACATTAATATTACTGAAAATTACATTTTGAATGGAATTAATTTCTTTATACAAGTAAAAGACATGCGATTGTTAACAACTTTCTCAGGTGTGTTAGACAACATTTTCCTACTTTATTAAGATAAAAAAATAATTAAACAATAAAAAATAAAAAATAAATGAATTATACTCAATTTAATAAAAGATAAAAAAATTAAATTCAATTTAATAAAAGATAAAAAAATTAATTAAACTCAATTTAATTAAAGATAAAAAATAATTAAAATCAATTTAATAAACGGTTGGAGATATATGTTGGAGATTGAGGAATTGTTTTTAGTATTCTTAGATGATACAATAATAGTTACTAATTGCTTTCAAAAAGAATTAATTCTAACTGAAACAAATAAAATCACAAAGTCATTACCTAGAGGTTTCGAACTCGCAGCAAAAGGGACACCCTGCAAACCAGGCTATCCCGGCCTGATAATTACACTTACTATCAATAATTGATGAAAAATTATACTAGGGTTAAATTTTCAATGAAAATTGAATCTTCAATTGACGTCAATTTTCTACTCCAGTTTTGGAAGCGCAATACAGATTTGAAATTTTCTTTGTTCTGTTTTACTTTAATTCGAAAGTACTTCAAAATGAATCCAAAAAAATCGATTCATTAACAATGTTTAATTTTAAAAGCATCAAAATTTAAGAAAATAAACAGATTCGTTTGAAATAATCAGCCAGAAACGCGTAAAGCCCTGCCTCATTGGCGTGGACAATGGAGTTACTTCCAACTAAAGTACTTCATTACTTATTTGGTGGTGGGGGAATGACTTTTTTTGCGAGAAAGTTTGTTTTTAATTAATAAATAAAAAAATAATGCATTAATATTTGAAAAACCTGTATAAACATCAAATTTCATCCACACAAGTCTAAAAAATTGTACTTGAACTTGAGTGGCTGAATAAAAAGTACTTTATTAACGATTGAAAGTTTGAATAAGATATATATGCATATATATATAGATAGATAGTTTTAATCGAATTCTTATAACACGAGAAATAACTATGACCTAAAACTGAGAACTGTAAGTCATATAGTTTTATCACATACTTTACAAATGACCTTTCACACTGACCGTAAGATATGTGCATCAGACGATATATAAAGAGTATGACATGATAATAACAGTATTATATTACAGGATAATAACATTATTATATTACAATACCTGGTGGCTTTTATTAAGTTGGATGCAAAATGTCTAATGAAGTAAGAAATCTTGCCAACATTTTTCTGTTACTAAAGAGTAGATAGCACTGGTCATCAAAAAAATAGGCTTGCAGAATATCTTTTGTTGTAAATCAGAAGTATATATCACGAAAAGGACTTTTTTTTCCTTACACATATATTTTTCAAAATGATAAAATAGAGGGGACTTAATTAATAAAATTAACTTAATATGTTACCTTATATATATTGGCGTGAAACAGAGGAAAAAAGTAAAATATAACAATTTAGAATTACAAAATAAAAAATAATTTATTTAAGAAAGCAGAAAAAAAAACACGTTTTTTTTATTTGAAAGAAATTTTGCTCAAATGTGTTATTGGCGCTCCTTAAAGTTATGCCGTATTATTTTCAAACCATTTCAAAAGGAATATCTTTAAGACAACCCTAAACATAGAATTCAACTCTCTTTTGAAATTCTAAGAATAAAAATAAAATCTTTATGAAGAATTTCGACATGTTCAAAAGATATATGAATTTTCTGATAATTGTGAAACAACTTCTGGTAAAAGATTTTAAGTAGTAGAAAAGTCATGCTTTAATTTGTTTGAAAATTCCTCCTCCTTTTTTTTGAGTTAATGATACTAAATACATGAGTACTAATAATGCTAAATACATTGAGTTAATGGTACTTTTTGAGTAAATGAAAAATAATCTATTTCGATGCATTTATTAAATAATATATTAATCATAATTTTTTTTCAACCATGCATAGAGGCAAAATTTTTGTCCGAAGAATGATGTTACAAAAAAATGAATTTGACTTTTGTTAGCGTTTGCATTTATTCAACTTAATTATATCCGACTCAAGCAAACAACAAATGATATAATTATAAAATCTTTCATATCGAATTTTTCGAGAGAAATTCTTTCCTGAAGAATGTTCTTCCCTTTTTTAAATTGCCGTGTAAGTGAAATGGAAATTTTGATACATACAAGTTCATCTAAATAGAAAATTAAAGTGAAGCTTCAAATTATTTAGGTTCAAGATGAACTTTTTCAAGATATTCTTGAAATTTAATATCATGAAAAGTGCATAGAAGTGTTCATTTTTCTTTCAGTGATTTTAGTAATAGATACTTTGAAATAAAAAAAAAGATTTTTCTTATTTTTATTTATTTTTAATAATAATTCAAAGGCATAAAATGATTTTTTCTATCGTTTTTTTCATTTTTCCATCATTTTTAATAAAAAGAGAAGCAATTCAATAGGGACATTCCTAAATTCCAAATTGGAGTTTGATGATATTTTAAAATTGCATTCTAAAAGTATTTTTATTACAATTTTTTTTAAAAAAATGAACTTTTCGTAATTCGTACAGATTGGCACTGAAAATTATGGGACTTTGCTATTTATTATCTCTCTTCACAAAACTGGTCTTGTAGGAAGTTTGTTTAGTTAGGAAAACTGATGAACGCAATTATTTAATAATTAGAAATTTTACGCCTGCCAATTCTTTTTACGCTTGAACTAATGTTCATCGTAAAAACAAATACGAAATTATGCTTCAAACGTCAGATTTTAGAAAATATTAGTTCCAAATTATTTAAAACTACATTTTTTATAACGTCTTAAAAAATTACTCTGAGAGCCACAATCTCAAATATGTAGAAAGTCATGCATTTTACATTTTTTCAAGTTTGAATTATAAACATTGGTACGAAATTATCAAAACTTTAATCTGATTCATTTCAATTTTTAGCTAAGTGGACTGTAATCTTATTTAAAATCAAATGACAATTCGAATTCTAACTTTTTACTTTATTGAAGCTCAACTGAACTTCAAAGCAATATAGTTCTATACTTTCAATAGCTGATCCCATGTCAGCACGGTAAAATATATTTAATTGCTGAAGCCAAGCCACCGAAAGGTTGTAACATTTTAACAAAGAGTGCCAATAAAGCGGTAGCATTTCGCCCCACGTTGGTGTGTTTATATAACACAAGTTCAAGGTTCAAAATTATAATTAATAATCTATACTTATATTAAATCACAATGTGTACGCGTGTGTCTTGGTGCTAAACAGGCCTGACCGTTCGACCAACAGCTACAAATTTGGAACATGTATAGCTTAGGGGTTGAAAATGGGCACCTTGGAGTTCCTTTTTTAATTTTTAATTAAAAGTTGAATTAATTAAAAATTAAGCAAAATTAAGCAATAGATAGAAATGTTTATTCAATTATTTATTTAGAAGTTGAAATATAAATAAAATTTAACAGAATATGAATCTATAAGACCAAAGTACTGTTTATAAATTTAAACTTATTGATTTTTGGAAATATATTTATAGACCAGAAAATAAAATATTATTTCTGAGAGCATTTATGAAAATTTAAAAATATATATTTTAAAAATAAAAAATTTTCCTGAATCCGTGTAATTTTTCCTGAGATTCTTTGAGATATTATAAATTATGGAAATTTATAATAATTCAATTACTGTAGTAAACATAAAACTTCAATGTCGTACTACTCTGGTTTCAGCCTCAGTTTTGTTTAAAGACATGATTGAATTGAGTAAAACCCTCTTTATATTAATTGCAGTTTCCTCATTTCCACTTTAATTTAAAACTGAATTTTACGGCCGCCTACAGAAAATCAGAAAGAAAAACGTAGTTCAAACATAAGGATTGATTAAGGCATACATAATAGTATACGTGAATTATGTGACCATCGAAATTTGAAGAAATTTTCCGAGAAACCTATTATGAGACCAAGTTATATAAAAAATATAATTGAACCTTTCTGCCGATATTAGTGCATATGAACCGACTGGTCTCCAAAGGCGACTAGTATAAAATAAAATACTTTTTTCGCAATTCAGATATAATAAAATATATAAGAAATACATAGAAATATAAATATGTATAAACAGTAAATGCAGAATAAAATATGTGAAAATAGAAAATAAAAATTTGAATATGTACAGAACAATATACAGTTTTTTTATGCACTGATTAAAAAATCAAGTTTGAAGGAGTCGTTGGCAAATTTTAAAGATTGATCTTTAAAAATGACCATTTTTATTTTTTACAATCCCTACACGATTTTTGCCGTCCTGACCTTGACTTATTCTTCCAAGACACAATTTAAAACTAGGAAGATTATCCTCCTTTAGTAAAACGATATCATTGACTTTAATTTAGATTTTGAAAACCGCGTTTTTTTTACGGTCTTGCAAATGATTTAGATAGGCAATAAACCAGTGTTTACAGCTTTGTTCTATTGTTTTGTTAGTTATTGCAAACGGGTTAGTTTACTGTCTAGCTCAGTTATTACCGAAGGGTCTGGAATAGTATTTATGAACCTGCCTATTAAAAATGGCCCGGTGGTAATGATTCTATTCCCGAAGCCTCAAAAGATAAAAGTGAGATAGGTCTTGAGTTTAGGAGGCTTTCTATTTGAGTAACAACTGTTTAAAAAAAATTGCATCAGCCCCAGTTCTTTTTAGATGATGCTTGAAGGACTTAATCTGGCTTCTAGAGTCCTCCCAAATTAGAGCCCCAAGGAGGAAGAAATTTCCAGGATATTTTCCAAAAACGTGGCTGAATTTCCATCAGGGAAATTAACAAGTGAAGCTAGATTTTTCATTTCTGTTTTGGATCCTATAAAGTTTTTACTATTATCACTAAATAAGTTTGAACATTTTCCTTGATGGGAGAGGAATTTCTTCAGGCAAGCAATAAATGCGTGTGATGTCAGGTCAAAAACTACCTCAAGATGTATAGCCACAGTAACTAAGTGAACGAAAATAGATACATACACCAAATCTTAATTATCCTTTCTTTGATTCTTGTTCCTTATGGAAATTGGAACGCAGAAGTCTGCACCTGTGTTAGAAAATGCAGGGTGGGAATTTACTGGCTCTGAAGGTAAATTTCCAATTAAATAATCTACAACAGGTTATACACAACACCGTTTCGTGCCCTGCAACTATAACCACCTGGTTATTTAAAAAGTGTAATGAGCATGAAGTAACAGGCTATACAGTTGAGAACAATTTTTCTAGCATTATTTTTGGTTTCAATAGATCAAAATTCTTACATGCAAATGAAATAATGATTGAAGTCCTGAGTGAAAGTTCTTTAAGTGATAATACTGAAAAATTAGTATGCTTTTTACTAATTTGTTTACGATTGTAACTAACATTTGCATAGGCCAATCTACAACATACTTTTAGAAAATTATCAGCATGTAAAAAGGAATTTAAGTGACTTATAGGAAGGACCCTGCTGTAAAGTTCCTCCCTTTTTAGAATCTTTTTCTCTTTGTAAAAATTACTTACTTGAATAAACTCTATATAGGAGGTGGGTCAATTGTATGAGGTTTATTTTAAGAATGAAAAGGCTAATTAGAAAAACAAACATTTAATTAATATTCGACGAGAACATTTCTTATGCGATATCGAATAAAAGTTGGGAAACTAATCATAACAAAACTGCTGCTGCCATTCAACATCAATAAATACAGAAAAAATAACTGTATTTATTGATTAACAGTATCGAACTCAATTGAACATAAATGAGAACCTTACATCTATTAGTTTCCTTTTTATTCTATCCAATTCTTCATTTGCGATTGTATCTGTTCTTTTAGTTTTATTGCTAACATTGAATACAAATCTGCAAGGAAAACTAAATACGCGAACTGGTTTTGAATAATCCTTACTTATGGCTAAAATGTCCTCAAGAAAGGAAGCATTGTTTACAAAAGATAAACTAATGTTTTATTGGTATTTAAGCTCATTCAGATGTTGTTCATTTGAAATTATAGACACATCAAGTTCAACACTCCGGCAAATAGCCAGGACTACACCACCATAAGTCGTTGGTTAAGAGTTCATGAGGTTTCAAACCTCTAGATATTATATCTGCAGGATTGAGTTGGGAATAAATATGTTTCCTATGAAAGATTTTTGTTAGAGTTATATCTTTCATACCCGAGTAGTAACAAAGTTGTTAGTTCATATGGAGGTGTCTCTATCCAGGCAAATGCAATTGTTGAATACTGCATAACAGATTGCTTCAGTTATTAGCATCTGAAGAGGAAGATGAATTCTTACGGTCAACTAAGAGAGAAATAGACACGCTGACAACTCCAAACAACGGATCGAAATTACTTTAATATCGGCAACCCTTGCTTTACTGGCAATAAGTTTATTGCTGCTGCTGTGCCATCTTCCGTATTAGATTTCATATAAACTACCGCTCCGAAAGCTGCTTCATATGCATCAGCTTAACCTATTATTAAAAAAAATTCCAGGATTTTTTGTTGAGATATATCTAAGAATTTTGAGATTTTCGATAAATTTAAAAGTAGTTACAAATTGCGACCATTCTTGCTAAATTGACTAGGGAGAGTTCATAATTGTTTGCACAAAAATTCTGCCTTTGTGATAAAAATATCAACAAGACCGAATAGATCATAGAAACACATCTTTTTTAGTGTAAAAATTCTTAATCTTTAAATCTACCTTAAAGACAAAATAGTCTTCTTTAGGTAACCGATTCAGACCCTAAGATTTTAACGAAGAATGTCGATCAAAGATAAAATACTATTGGCTTATTTCCTCAGAGCTATTATTTAGGAGTTCAGGTGAATTTTAAGTTCATTTTTAAAGCTCCATGCCACAAGTTTGTAGAATTTGCATAAACTGCCTTGTGATTCCTAGGCTGCTTCTAAGTAAGGCTGCTTCTTTGATGCAAAATTATTCCTATGCACCTCTGTTAATGTAACTTGCGAAGCTAACAGAAATTTTTTCGCTTCATCCAAATCGAGTTGCTTCAAACAATTAATGGCCAAGAATAGGTTTGATTCTGTGCTATAAGTGATAGTGTTAAGATAATAAATAGTTGGAAATTTATTTATATTATCCTTCCATAATATTTATATGGAAGGATAAATTTCAGATTTCTTTGTGATTCATCAATTAATATTTGATTGTACATCTTCTTTACATCTTCCGTAAATGTGTATTTATAAATCACAAATCTAGTCATTATATCATTTTTTTTCACTTCACCAGCAAGAAGCTAATTTCTTTAACTTTGTCCCGATGCATTAGGGACACTAGTTTTAAATACAACCTTTATTTTTGTGTTTAAATTTTCAAGTTTGTAAGCTTCATGATGGGGCAAACAATATGTTCCTTCACATAGGTTATTACTCACTTTTTGCATATGATTTAAACTCTCATATTTTGCAATAAACTTATTATAAAAATTTTCTACTATTTTGAATGTGCGATTGCTTAACTGTTTGGTAAGTATAACATTATCTAAAGCTTTAGAATCACCCTACACACCTTTTTTCATCGGAATTTTAATTACGAATCAACCAACCTTATTTCTGCTGTGGATTTCTTTTGAATGCACTTCGCTACATACTTCTTCATTTCTAAGAATAATATTTTCTTCACAAATTTTTCAGTATATTATAATTGTATTTTCCATTAACCAAAATTTTCAATTACTTTTCCTATATTCTCATTTTGAGAAACTGAACTGCATAAATTAGTACATGGTTCCTGATTGTTTGTATTTACATAGCCCCCAATACAGTATTTTGAGATATTAACGAATTTACTGATGAACGTATTTGTTCACCCAAAATAATTTCAAAGAATGTTTCAGCACCCAAAAGAATATCGATTCTGAAACTCCGTGTAAATTCTGAAATCCCAAGCATAACCTGTGAAATTTCTAAATTCTCTAAATTAACATTTGTTGCAGAACCATATTCGTAATTTTATCTGTTACAAAAATGGTTTTGATTTCAAAAGAAAGATCTATTACAATTGGCTGTGATTAGATTTCAAGTCGAAATTCTCTTTTCATTTCAATTAAAAAATGAATATATCAAAGCTCTTACTTGTCAGAAAGGAACAGGAGGCAACCAGTGGATTTTCACATTTTATTTATACACAGCTAGCATGTTTATACAAGAAGCGAACAAGGAACGAAAACCACACAACCGGACATCGCAGCATAGAGAAACAAAGTATCAATATCAGCAAACCCAGTGGGGGACACTGCGCCCGCGGGCGGAAAACCTTTGATCTCGAGGGGTGGAAATAAA
Source organism: Argiope argentata (assembly GCA_026289955.1). Taxonomy (NCBI): domain Eukaryota; kingdom Metazoa; phylum Arthropoda; class Arachnida; order Araneae; family Araneidae; genus Argiope; species Argiope argentata. Next base: position 231,053 of record JAOUZG010041477.1, on the reverse strand, counting down.
GTTTCAACACACTCCCCCCGCGAATGTCTAAGGGGTTCATTCAAATTAAACATTAAAAAACTTTCCACATTGCAACATTTCTTATGACCTTACATATATCATTTTAACACAAATTCTAATTTTATAAATTTACATCATTTAAGTCAATATTTCTGTTGCAGTGTTATGGAAATTTCAATTTAAATAATATTCAAATATTTAAAGATTTTTTAACATTTTACATTTAACACATCAGACGTGAATTCAACTTTTATATAAGATAGAATATCAATGGCACAAATTCAATATTTCACAATAATAGTTTGCATACTCACCAACTCATCATAATACAGTTAAATACAAGCTTAGGATAAATGTCTTCACATTGCATTTGAATTCCAAATCTCAATATAGGTCCTAAAAACAATAATGGCATTAATGATACTACTCAAACTAATCGTTCATCAATTTCAAGGTTGTATAACAATTGAATAGGCATTTTAATAACCGATGCATCCGTTTTAATTTGACGAGATCTAATTTTACCATCTTTGCCAGGAAATACAGCTACTTCTTTTCCTAATTTCCAAAAATGCCTGGGAAGTTTATCATCATTAATTAGCACAATATCATCAACTTTAAATTCTCTAACTTTGCCTGTTGATTTCACATATTGAGTAGATCTTAACATTAAAATATATTCTTTAATTCATTTTTTCCAAAAGTGATTAATTTACCTTTCACGATAATTAAACCTTTTAATTAAAATTTTCCTATTACTTAAATTAGTATCAATAGTAAGTCTGGCAGGAGGTAAACTATTGAAACTTCTTAACAGCAAATGAGCTGGAATAAGAGGTGCAGGTTCTTGAAAATCTGAAAACACGTAAGTTAAAGGACGAGAATTAAGAAAACCAATTTCAATAATTAAAGTCTCTAATTCTTCTCGAGACAAAGTGGTTCGACCTAAAGTTTTTCGAAGGGCCAGTTTCTCCAATCCAATCTTTCATAGGAGCCACCCCACCATGCAGCTTTCTTAACAATAAAGCGCCACTGGATTTTGTGGGAGGCATAAAAGTCTTTCACCTTTGGATGGCTGATAACGCTCCACAAATGTTTTAGCTCTAGTTCAGTTCTTTTGAAAGTTTGAGTGTCATCAGACCAAATTTCAAAACACAGTCCACGACTAGTGATAAACTGTCTAAGTGCTAAGAGAAAAGTTTCAGTTGTCAGATTGTCAACAAGTTTTAAGTGTTACACTGCACATAAACAAAACGATGTAAAGTTTGTTGTCGCAGTTCTTAGCGTAGAGAGGTCTTCCACCAAAATCAACTCTCACTATAGAAATGAGAAGTGATTGTTCCATTCGTGCAGCTGGCAAAGGTGCAGTAACTTGGAGACCAGGAGAAGAGTTGAATCTTTTACACAACACACATCATTTTAAAAGATTCTTTGTCGTTTGTCTTCTTCTAATTACCCAGTATTTATCGCCGATTTCAATCAGTTTCAGAAATCCCTCCGTGGTACACCTTTTTATCCGAGTTTAAAACTAACAAACTCACGAAACGATGTTTTTCAGGTTTGGCAATGGGGAGTTTTTGTAGGTCAGTAAGTTTCGATCTCTAGAGACTCCCACCAGCATGAATTATCCCATCAGAATCAAGAAAAGGATTTAATTCCCAAAATTTTGGAATTTTTCATCACTGATTTTCTTTGCTTTAAATAAGCTATTTCATCAACAAAAACTTCTTCTTGTACTAATTCTATTCAGTATTTTCGGCACCATCAAGTTCTTCTGCACTTATTTCGTCATATCTTCTAATATTATTTCTAACATTGTGAATGAAGCGATGTACCCAACTTGTAACTCTAAGTAACTTATTTAAACAGCTGTAATTGCTGATATCAAGTAAAGGCACGGATTTTGTATGAGCTTCATACACAAATGTCAATATTTCGTTTTGGTTCATTTTTCTCTCGCATGATTCAATAGAGAAATTGCTGAAATCAGAGCCTTTCGGCCAATTTTTTTTCCCAGAGGAAGCCACTTTGGACCGCGAGTCCAAATCACACTTTTCATAAACTTCTCTGCACTCGCTCTTCGAGCAATGAAATCAGGAGGATTTTGTTCCCACTGCAGTGATGCCAATCCGCAGGATCAGTGTTGGACTGGATTTCCATCACACGGTTGGAAACAAAGGGTTTCCATTTAGAAGCTGCTCCTTTAAATCAATAGAGAGATATTAACGAATCACTCCACAAAAATACCTTAGATATGGGAAAATTAAAATTTTCTTTCAAATATATCAAGATTCTAGCAGCAATCACAACTCCCATTAATTCCAATCTAGGAAGGGTTAATTTTTTAAGTGGTGCTACGCACGATTTGGCTGTTATGAAACTTATGTATACACATCCATCGGTTGTTACATGGTGAAAGTAGCTCACTTACCCAAATGCTCTAGGGCATCTGAAAAGATGTGTAGTTCTAATTCATTCGATTGACTCAAAGGAAAGGAGAAATATTTCCTTTCGAATGTCAAATCCTTCAAAGAATAAATTTGCGAGCAACAGCTTTCCCATTTTTTTCTTTAATTCAGTTGGCAGTTCATCACACAATTTTAAACCATATTCCCATATTTCTTGCAATAGGAATTTAATGATCACAATAAATGGAGAAACAAATCCAACTGGGTCATAGATATTTGGGGCCGTCTGAAGAACGCTGTACTTCGTGCTCTTCAAATTGGCGATGATCTTGAGAATAGATTGCACGTCTGATTTAAACGTGTCGTCGTTAATGTTCCATGTGATTCCTAAAACCTTCAACAATTCATCCGGCTGGAACGTAGAAAGTCGCTCCAACGTGCCTCTTGAAAACCGGCAGGAACATAGAAATCCTCTCCAAAGTGTCGCTTTAAAACCGCCAGGAACGTAGAAAGTCTCCTTCCTCAAATATCTCTTAACCCTGCTACCCCGTAGAAAGTCGCCATTGCTTTCCCCCCTTAAGTGTAATAAACGAGGTGGGGGGATCCGCTTGTGAGAGGTCATTTTGTGGTTTCCGCTGGCAGTTGGAATTTGGGTGGTCCCTCCAATTAGGGGAATGAACTCCTCAGTATAGGAAATAACTTTTTTGTAAGAATTCGCGATAACAGAGGATCGATTGGTGATATAAGCTGTTTACTTCATTCTTTATTTCAATATTTCATTTCAAATCCAAGAGAAAACTTTTATACTTATTAAAGATAGGGAAACCCTTATATTTACATGCCATAACTATTTATAATAGTTAAGGATTGTGATTAGTTTATAAAAGCGGGTTTGAATTTTCTGTACTTGTCTGATGAAATTTTTACAAAATCACGTTTGAACTGTTAATAATACTTTTATTAATTAAAAAACTCTTATATATTTTTCAATTTATTTTCATCCCAATTAATAAGTGACACAAATATTTATTAATAAATGTTATTTTAACTATTACTTAAACTTTGTATGTAGATTTTGGGCAAGCATTTATTACGCAAAGGAAGATAAATTTGAAAACTTTTGGATACCTGAATATGAGATATCCTATTTTATCTAAGATATAGTTTTCAAATTTTGAGTGTGAACATGTTCTCTTTAGTCATCTATTTTTTTTGTGTGTGAAGTATGTATGCATTTTCTATCAAACATTACAGAAGCTCATACTCAAATTAATCCATTCGTGTACATTTTTTCTTAATTTTTTTTCATTACGAATCTGATTTAAATAAGTGTTAATGTAATTTTATTTCTACTAAAATGACATAAAACGTGAGTATTAGCGAGATTAAAAAAAACATAAAATGACATGAAAGTTATAGAGATTAAAAATTTTTGACTCTTTTATATCTACAACAATTATTATTAGAAAAATTTTATGCACCTATAGTTTTTAAGACCGATTTTCAAGCATTATTTCAATTTCCTTCCAGCTATATTGCAAATTAACAATTATTATATAGATTTGCTATTCTAAAATTTGATATATCTATAGTTTTTAGGGACAATTTTTTAAAGATTATTTACTTATTTTTTTCTTTGTTACAATCAGAGTGGATATTAAAGGATTTTTCTATATTTAGTATAAATTATAGCTTTGCATAATATAATATTCAAACAAATTAAGTAATTCCAAGGAAAGGCTAAAAATGTAATAATTTTTTTTTCCATTTTTAAAAATTTCAAATATTGATGGAAATTTGGACAATTGCTTGCTCTATATTTATACAAGGGAAAACAAACTTTCTTTTATTTAAGACAATTTTATTCAAATTACGTAAATTGTTATGTAATTATTCAATTTATTTGATGGTTTCTATATAAGGAGTCTTTTCCCCAACTAAAATATTTGACTAATTAAAGAAGGATTTTATTAAAGCATAACTGCTGTTTAAGTTTAAAAGGAAATAAATATTATAATTTTATGCTAAATAATTAAGAATCTTTGAAGTATAATATCTGTCAATTATGACAGCAAATACGTGTTAGTAATAAGTACTAAGCAAATGCGTTTGCTTTAAGCTATCATCTTTAATCATAATCTTTAAGTTAATTAGATAAAATAATTTAGCAGTAGACATGTGCGTTTTAAAAATTTCTTTGCAGTATTTCAACATTGTAAAGTGTTTATGCAATATGTAAATAAAAAATATATAAATAATAAGAATGAATAACCAATGCATGAAAAATTATTCATATCACCTAAAAGCATTTTATTTCTTGAAGTTTACACTTGCTTAGTGTTTTCAATTCTATTTTATTACTACAAATTATTTTTCAATTATTATTGAATTATTTTTCAATTATTATTATTATTATTTACAAATTGTTTTTTTTTTCAAATAAAATTCCATTATTCATTTCTTTAAAATAATTTTACAACAATTTTGTTATATTAGCAAATTTTGCAAGGCAGCTCTTTAAGTCCTTGTCAAAAGGATATTTTTCTACTGTTTGGTTTATTCTATCATCTAGATTTATATATTTTTTTGCTCTCCAGTTTCCCTCTAAATTTAATCTAACTCCTAATCTAAAATAAATTATCAAAAATGTACGCTTGCGTTCTTAAAGAAAATTTATCCGTTTTACCGTGAGATAAAAAGCGGATATTTCGAAGGCTAGGACCCTTAATTATCTGACTTAATCTTAACCTTATCTTGTCATTCTCAATAGTCCCCCTAATTGCAAGTCACATTTTCTTGCTAAAGGTAACTAAATACTAGTAAACCTACAATGTGATCGTAAATGACATTCTAATGATCAGACACTACTGAAGATTGTTGATAATACAATATAAAAATTGCTTTTATTAGAAAATTCATTTCCTACGCACTTCCTAAGATCGATCCTGATAGCAACTTTCAAAAATGAAATAAAACGTTTTCACCATTGCTTGATTCTAACCTTGACATTTATCTAAAGTATAACAAAACCATACCACTGAAATAAGTTCAGCATTAAAGAATGAGATAAATCATATCTTGATAACAACAATGGGAAAAAATTGGTTTGAATTTCATTTTCATAAGGAAATATATTGTTGTAAAATATACTTAAATTAATACACTCATTTCAAATCAATTAATTCACTTTCTTTAGAATTACATCTGGAAATTTTTAGTGAAAAATTTTATCATACTTTAAAATTTAATTATTTAAGAAAATGTTAGCTTTTGATTTTTTTAAAAACTATTTGTGAATATTATTTTTGCTTTGATAAAAAAATAGTTATAGATGAGAAGAAGATTTTAACATCAAGAGAGCCCCGGCGAGTCATTGGTGACTAGACCACCAATAACTTACTGGCTGACCATACCAACATGATTATCCGACCTAGTTTTTGCCAATTAATTCTATGATGTTAAAATTAACCCTTCTCTCTACTTTTCTCTTTTTTTCATATATATATATATATATATGTATATATTAATATTTTATGCATCTATTAATTTTTATTTAGCACAACCTTCTTATTATGTATTGTCATGGTTAAGCCATTTTTCTCCCATCCGATTTTTGTGACCGGAAGAAAAGATCTTTTAAATGAAGAACTCCCTCCTCCAGAAGCTGACAAAACTATTAGAGATTCATTAATATCTATAAATTATTGTTTGTTTTATTATAATTAATTGGCTCAAATTTGTAGCAAGTATTTTTATAATTTCAATGAAATAAAAACCTAATTTTTCACTCACGGTTTTTAAACTTTGCTGAAGGTATGATTACGTACTCTATAGTGTTTATTATTATTATTATTATTTTATTGAGCATCAATCGTTTGAAATTCAAATGCAATGAAATATTGTAAATGAAATTTCTTTAAATTATCCAAACAGGATGAACATGGAATAAACATTCTGAAAGGGGTAATTCTTAATTGGTAGAAACTTGCAGCTAAGTCTCCTTTTTATCTACGAGATTTCACAATTCACGAATTTTCATAAAAATCATAATGTTGTAATTTAATAAAATGGGTACAATTGAAATTTTGATTTCATTGCTGAAGTTAAATGAAGAAAAGGTTTTTTACAATATGTGTTTGCAGAGAAATACATGGATTTATAAAAATATTTCTGAGCTAACTGTGAGTAATTTTTTTAAAAAAATCGGGACAAGTTTTGTAATGATTTAATAAATTGACAGTCAAAATATATACGTACTAAAAATACGAATGAAATGATAATTTTTAATCAATATAAGCCATTTGAATAAATGGATGCTTTATTATTTTTTTCTTATTTCAATACTAAAATTAACTTTAAAACTATTATCTCAACTTACATTTTAATTATTTCAAAATAAGATAATAAGTCAAAAATATTCAAATTAATAATATTTTCATAAACATATTATTACTAAAATATTCACTTTCTATACATTGTCAAAAAAATGTTTTATTAAAAAATATTAGAAAAAAAATCATGCACATTTTTATTATAAAATTTTTAATAACATATATATATATATATTCCGAATTGAACGTAGTATTTTTAATATTAAGTATTATTAAATTATTAATAATAATTTTTTTATATTTTATTTTAATCAGAGAACCATATATATCCTTTTATTTTTATTTCCAATGACAAATATGCCAGCAAAATGCTTAAAATTAAATATCGGAAAAAAACTGAAGTAAAATTCTCTGAGTGTTGGTTAAAAGAATGTATTATGTTCGTAATGCAATTTTATGAATGATAATTCCTCTAAATAATTCATTAAGCAAATTTTTCTATTTTTTATACAAATTTATAAAATCATATTGCTGGATTTTTTAAATTATTTTTTTGAGAAAATTCTATTTTCTGAAAACATTACAAATTGAAATAGAAGCTCTTAGTTCTCAGAGTGAAAACCAAATTCTTAGCTGAAAAACCGCATGGCAATTGTCCTGCGACGGCAGATTTACGACCTAATTTGTCACCCAACTCTGTTCCCCGTAACTTACTCCCAATTCCAAGTATTTCGGGGTTGCATGATGGTTTAGAAGTGGAGAGATAACCCCCCGGAGTTAATGCTCGGGGGAGAGCATAAACACACCAGGCCGGTTTAGGAACGTTCTGCAAATTTCTTTTCTTGTAAAATGTGTTCAACCTTTATTTTGACCACTACCGTTTTAAGAACATTCTTAAGTTGGACAGCCGACGCTCGATGGGTTAAAGGACGCATGCTGGACTCTTCAAAATCTTCCATACCTCTTTCGCACCACAATTTTCTCAGTTCTTCGAAATTAGTTTTAAATTTTCTTAAATTCATGCTCCCATCTTTAAGAATTTCTATGGCTGTAATGGAGAGGTCTAAAGCTTCATTTGCTGTATTAGCTCCGTAAAACAAATCAACTACGTAAAGTGATGAATTAAGCATTTCATAAGCTTTGCATTGTTCTTGCGTGTATTTTCGAATATGGTATTTAATGGTTGCAGCAAGCACAAATGGACTAGATGTTACACCGATTGGTACTCGCGTCCTTCTGAGAGTTTTATGAGATTTCGAATCCTGGTCATCTGGAAACCAGAAAAATCTCAAATAATCTTTATCCTCCTTAGCTATTACAATTGTTAAAAATGCTCCTAGTATATCAGTACAAAATGCATGCTCAAATTCGCAAAAAATCCATAACACATCAAGGATTTTAGGATTCAATGACAGACCAGAAATGAGACAATCATTTAAAGATTTACAACCTTTATCTTTCGAAGAAGCGTCAAAAACCATTCTAACTTTCGTCGTTTCCTTGCGGATTCTTACAACTGCAGAATGAGGCGTATAAGCTGTGCTATCTTCATTTTTCAAACAGCATTCCTCGACAATATTCAGATTTAATTGATCTGCAATATTATTCTTGTATTCATTCAAAAGCCAGATATTTCCCTACATTCTCATACATAAATTTTCAAATCTATGCTTAGCTATCTTCAAGTTATTATGTAATTTGTCAGCATATTTATGCCAAAAGAGCTTAGTTTCATATCTCCCATTTTTGAATTTTAAGTTGTTTTCAAAGCACGCAATCGGTGATATTTTCCTTATCCATTATTCCCATCGAATCTAATTTCCAAAATAATTTTAAAATCTCATTTAACGCTGAACAGCATTCTGTTTTTAAAACAGAAACGTTCTTGTCGCAGTTTAAATCTACTGGTGAGATTCGACCTTGGACAACTTTACCAAAAATTGCATCAGTTACAAATAAAGTTTTAGTTAAATTTTCTCTATTGCCTCAATATATTTCCCAAACATATTAAGCTCCAATTAAGAGAGAAAATTTATTTCCGAAAGAAGCAAGCATTTGAAAGCTTTATATTTTTCTTACTATGCATCTTTTCTAGTTTATTAGACAATACTTAAAATGGAGAACTAGAAATAACAGCGCAAAGCAAGGTTTCAATTTTGATACTTTTTTCAGGGTCATGCGAATTGCAAAGTGTAAACTTCACTACTTCGTATGTTTTTTCTATCGGATCCCTCGAATTTTCTTTTTCATAAAGCATCGCCGTGAAGCATTATCTAGCAGAATATTTACCATTTTTCACTTTTCTCCCCACTTTATTAAGATCGAACAGGTTTCTAAAAGTATTTAACCTTTACTGATATTTATGTTCGAACAA
>JAOUZG010041477.1:189043-204613 GCA_026289955.1 Argiope argentata | reverse complement strand
GATGTTTAATTTCAAAGTCGTACTCTTGAACTTTCTGTATCCATCTGGCTATCTGACCCTCCGGATTCTTGAAATTCAAAAGTCAAGTCAGAGATGCATGGTCCGTTCGGAGCAGAAATTTTCTTCCATAAAGGTAACTATGAAAATTCTCCACGGCCATCACTATAGAGAGCGATTATTTCCTGGTGACACAATAATTTCGTTCTGGTTTCGAAAGACTCGTGCTGCAATATGGGATGACACGTTCGCGGCCGTCGATTTCCTGAGACAATATTGCTCCAACGCTCTCATTACTTGCATCTGTATCCAGGATGAATTGTTTTTCAGGATCAGGATAGGACAGGATGGGAGCCGATGTCAAGGCGTCTTTCAAGTCGTTAAATGCCTTTCCACAATTATCCGACCACAAGAATTTTTGTTTGTTTTCAGTTAGCCTGTGTAGTGGTCTAGCGATCAAAGAAAAACCCTTAACAAATCTCCTGTAATATGTGCAGAGGCCCAAGAAACTTCTAAGTTCATGCACATTTTCAGGTCGGCGCCAGTCTCTAACTGCTGACACTTTTCCGGGTCTGTTTGGACGCCCACTGCAGAAATTATATGTCCAAGGTAGCTTACCTCATGACGGAAGAAACGACATTTAGATGGATTCAACTTCAAGTTGGCATCTTTTAATTTATCTAGAACCTTTCTTAAAATACAAAGATGCTCTTCAAAATTCCGTCCGACTATGATGATGTCATCAAGATAAACGAGGCAAGCTTCTGGAGTAAGTCCTTTTAAAACTGTCTCCATTAGGCTTTCAAAAGTTGCTGGCGCATTACAAAGGCCAAAAGGCATGACCTTAAATTGTCACAGTCCATGTCCTCCAGTTGTGAACGCTGTTTTCTCACGATCGTCAGGATGGATCTCCACTTGCCATCATCCACTCTTCAGATCGAGAGTGAAGAACCACTCGTTCCCGGAGAGTGTATCTAGTGTATTATCGATTCGGGGAAGAGGGTACGAATCTTTCTTCGTGATGTCATTCAGTTGCCGGTAATCTACACAGAATCTTGTAGAACCATCTTTCTTACGGACCAAAACGATGGGAGAGGCCCAAGGACTTAACGAAGGTTCGATGACGTCCTTTTCTTGCATGGCATTTAACAAATCTTTCACCTCTTCCACTTTGGCAAATGGCAATCTTCTGGAGTTCTGCCGTATAAGAGAATGATTTCCAGTATTGATTCGGTGTCGCGTGAACATTGTTCTGCCAACATCATCAGATGTTTGGGAGAACAAGTCTTTAAATTCATCAATAACTCTTCCTGCAGCAACTCTTTGCTCTTCCTCCAAGTCAGTGTCTTGAAGTAATTCCAGGCTCAAAAGGTCGGAAGACTCCTTTGATGTTAAGTGGGAATTCTTCTTGATACAGGTAACTGGAGAGCATTTAGCTAGAACTTCACCCTTCTTAATTAATTTTAATATATTACTAACATTGATAACCATGACGGGTACATTCTTTTTCGAGAGATCTACAAGACTGGAGGCCACCAACGTTCCACTTGGAAGACTCCCGTCGCTGGAAAATTCAACAACTCCAAACCGGAAATTCTCCGTTTCGCCAGTAGATCCCTCTAAAATTATTTCTCTTCTAGCTGGGATGACAAAGTCTGTTGAAGCAACAATATGATGGCATGTATTTACTCCTCCAGAACCTAAATGGAAAAGAGTCACGACTTCTGATGGGGAGTGCAGAGAGTTATTTTTAAAGTCAATAATAAAATCATATTTCTTCAGAAAGTCCAGTCCAAGTATAAAATCATCTGCAATTTCCGCCACATAAACAGCATGGTCATAAGTAGCATTTCCAAATCTTATCACAATATTCATTTTTCCAATAATCGGAATTTTGTCACCAGTGACCGTTTGGAGGGTGACGCAGGGCGGTGTCCAGAGAATTTTCTTCCGAGTTGTTCTGCAACATCTCTTCGCATGATGGTTACGTTGGCTCCTGTGTCAACGATCAATCGGCAGGGAGCTCCGTTGATGAAGGCTTTGACGAATAAACAATTTTCACCGCCACCTCTGGAAGATATCTATAAAACTCCAAAATGGGGGTTTTCTTCATTTGGCAACCTCCGCCCCGCGAGACCGCCAAATTCTAGTTTTCCTGGTTGTTTTGAGAAGTGTCTTTAGCCCATTTATTTAAGCGGGCTGAACAATTCCTTTGAACATGGCCCTTTTCGCCGCATTTCCAACATTTCACAGTTGTCTGGGCATGTTGATTGGGCCTTTCATCTCCTTTCCGGATAACCTAGCAAATTGTTTTTACCACTTCAGTTAGATTTTGAATCGAAGAGTCTGATGCATCTGGAACCGTAGCACCTCTTACTGAGTGGCGATCCCTCCGTGAAGCTTGCTGAGTTGCTTCAAATTTCATTGAGTAAACCAAAGCTGATTTCAAGTCCTTCAATTCAGCCATTTACAGAGACTTTTGTATCTCCGGATCCCTCACACCGTCGATGAAATACTGCAGGGCTAGTGTTTCCCGTACCTCGGCAGGACAGTCGGAGAAGGCAAGATGGGAGAGCCTCTCTACATCTGCTGCAAGGTCTTGCAGGCTTTCATTCGATCGTTGTTGCCGGGTCTTTAACTGAAGACGGCTATAGTCCTTGAGGCACTTTTCTCCGAAGCGCAACTCCAGAGCGTTTGAAAGGGCATCAAAGTTCAGATGTTGATCTTCGGGAACAGTTCTCAAAATATCAGCAGCTTCAGCCCGTAGTGATGCAGCCAGTTGACGAGCCTTCGTTACTGGATCCCAACCATTGGCTTCTGCGACGATGGAGAATAGAGTTTTGTAGAATTGCCAATATGTATTTCCGTCTTACGTGGAAACTTTAAAGCTTGATTTAGGAATAGCAGGTTCATGTTGAGATTTTTCAGGCTCTCGAACATTCGAGGATTGGTTTTCGAATTTTATTTGTGCGCTTTCCATTCTCTTAAATTTTTCTTCGACCTTCCTCTCCATTTCTTGTTCAAATGTTTTAAACTTTTTGTCCACTTTTTCAAATTTCTCTTCAAAACTCTGCTGAATGCTACGAATCTTTGCAACGTTCTCTTGAATATTTTCCGCCAAAGCATCCACTTTGTTGTGGATTACTTCGATAATATTAGCTTGGCCTTGTTCTATCTTCTTCTCCATCTTCTCTTGGCTTTGTTCTATCTTATTCTCCATCTTCTCTTGCCCTTCTTCTATCCCTTGTTCTATCTTCTCCATCTTCTCTTGCCCTTGCTGTATCTGCTTCGCCTTCTTCTCTTGCCCTTTTTCTATCTTCTTCTCCATTTCTTTAATGAAAGCAGAAAACTGTTCAAATTTTGCTTTATTCGCTTCGTCCATCCCTCTAGTTTTCACCATTCAATCCCACTTCTGACACCAGTTGTTACGTTTTTAGCTTAGCGGATTCGGATTGAATGGACTTTATTTGAGGACAGCACAAACAAATTTATTTACAGCTATTTACAGGTATATACAGGATGACTTGAAAAGGTAAAACTTCAGAAAACACAATTCAGCAATAATCAGTCACTTACAGCGTAAATGCAAGTCTTACGCACAATAAACACAGTTTGCAAAACAGCTATAGTATAGCACAGCAACAGTAAAGCACAGCGATCTCAATAACACAGTGTTAACAGCAAACGCAAACACAGCTCACTAATAACAAGCGTAACTCCGTGAGTAAAGTGAAACGCTTCTCTTTGAGAGATTGACCCCGAAAAGTGGCAGCCCGTCTCTTATATACCCAGGAGAAAGCGCCGGGTGAAAACGCGGTTCAACCAGAATTGACTCGGGGTTACCAGAACATTCTTCCCGCCAAGTCAACCCGGCTGGCGCGGAGCATAATGTGTAGCGCCGCCAACGTTTTCACCTTTGGCGGGCGTTCCGCTAGCTTGTAACAATATATCTACACAAAATTTCTGCCTCTAAGGAAAAGGAAAGTCAGAAACACTCACCCATTTGCAGAAAACAAGGGCCCCTTTTATTTTATTTTCCGTCTTCGGCTTGTTGACACCAAGTTGCATGTAGAGAGGAAGTAAAATCCGAAGGCTATTTCCGGTAGTAGAAGATTTCTCAATAGCGTTGAGTCCACGCTTGTAGATGGGGACTTTTTTCCAAATGTTGAATCCACTCGTCGTTTCTGCAGATGAGGAATTTTCCAGCGTAGAGTCTACTCGTCGCTATTGTAGACGGCAATTACTGGGCAACTTTTTTTTTCGACCTAGATGTTGTAACAGTTTCTCTCAGACTAGAAACCTTCTGAGTCTGAGACGCAAGTCCAGTTATCTAATGATCAATAACTGCGCAAAGTTCAGATCCTTATCCGCTGCCAACAATTTATTTAAGCTGTAATGACTTGACCACGGGCGGGTCAAATGAAATGGTAGCGTATTATGCACAGAGGCTTTATTTACAGCTTCACACACAAAAAACCCGTCATCTAGGTTAGATACAGGAGTATTTACAATGGATTGTCTGTTCGACAACTAGGCCGGAAAAACACAAGCTGTCTGCGTATTTGTCTACTGACTGTAGCTCCAGAGATCTACGGATTACTTCCGGTAGATCTTTCTAACCAACTCGAGATCACGTGGTATCTCTTCACTTCAGCACTCCTCACAGCTCGTCTCGTCCTCCGGATCAGCTTGTCCCAGATCATGACGTGGGACAATACGAGGTACCTAGCCCCACAAGGGGCTTACCCTCGGTAATGGTGAAAGTGAACGACCTGGCGATCACTATATAACGTGGGAATCTTCGATGACCTGCTGGATGTTGATCACAGGAGTAGCGAAGCTAGAGTGAGGCGAAACTGCAAAGGCATCAGGTCTGGGGGTGAGGGTGAAGCGGCGACCAATCAGAAGGAGTCTTCAATGTTGGAGCGAGTGTAGGGGTGGTGAGGTTCTATGGAGCTGGTGGTGAAGTTTTTGATCGGGAGGGGTTGATGATGATGATGCAAAAGTGTGGATTAGGCTGGATAGCTGCGTTGGCCAATCAGAGTGGTGGGAAATGAAGCAGGAGTTGGTGGAACTTGGAATTTATTCTATCAGGGCGTCAGATCGCTACAGATCGCTATCGAGTCATCGTCGGTGCAAGGGATTTTGAACCGAGAGGTCGTGTTCAGGATTGCTCTTAGAGTAACGGTATACGACGTTGTTTCAGGGACTCTTAGGGTTAGCGTACCCACGTGAGTAGCGAATTTTTTGTTGGCTTTAGCCTAATCTCATTGTTACTGCTGCATTGAATAAAAATTATTTGTCCTATTGGGACTTTCCTTATTTTTTTTTGCCATTCTTCTGGCTTTTTTGCCAAGAACGATGGCCTTCAACTATTCAATTGAGTACTTAGAGGTAATCAACTTAAAGAGTGAGGATCTCACGCCTAGTCAATTAGAGAAGTATCTCCATGTATTATTTGTTCTTGAGCAAGATGCTCCGCAGGAAATAGCGCGTATTAATGAACTTAAAAATAGCTTTCAAAACGCATTGGATATACTTACAGCAAGTGAAGACGACGTAGGTAAGCATGTCTTTGTTGCTAATAATGCTATTGCGCAAACTAACCCAACCACCCCTTGTGAGGTATTAACCACTAACTGCACAGACAGTGAGGGCATGCCCCCCGTTAGTTTAATGGAAGTCGAAGTTCACCAGCAATCAGGAACTAAGGAAAAACGACTCTTAAGAAAAATGTTAAAAAAAACAACAGTACCAACCCAGCAATCTATAACGGTGAGGAAAAAATCATAACCCTCGACGAAACTAATCAGGAAGGATTTCAAACCCAAAAACCAAGGAATAAGCATAAACGACAACTATCAGAGGAAGACAGGCTAACAAAAAAACCTTTAATAACCAAACAAGCCCCAATAGAAGTTAAAAATAAATACGGCCCCTTGGAGAAAGATGCAGAAAAAAGTGAAGAAACCGTAATTGAGGCAACGGTACCCCCAATAGTTTTCAAAAGAACCAATAATTATAAAACTATCATCCAACGAATTAATGAAGTACATTAAATCAAATGCAGGGCGCGACCCACTGGAGAGTTCTTTAATGTGTATTGCGATACAGCCGACGATCACAGGAAGCTATCTAAATACTTTGATGAGGAGAAAATAGAATACTTCGTAATATCAAGCAGGGCCGAAAAACCCACTAAAATCGTCATAAAAGGATTGCCTATTGACACCCCTTGTGATGAAATAAAATCCGAATTAAGTAAAAAGGGATACAGGGTCGACCGGGTGAACCAACTAAAGCAATTCAAAACTAAACAACCTCTGCCGATCTTTCAAGCCCACCTTCTTAAATCGGACTACTTTCAGAACATATACAACGAGGAAACCCTCTGTTACATGATCATCAGAGTCGAAAAGTATATTAGAAAAACCGTTGGTCAATGCTTCAAGTGTCAATCCTTTGCACACGTGAGTCAGAACTGTAAAATGCAAGAAAGATGCGTAATATGCGCTGAGAATCATGATTCACGAAGCTGCCCACAAAAAAATGCAGAAATTCCTAAAAAAATGCCCCAATTGCGGAGGCCCCCATACTGCATCCTATAGGGGATGCCCGAGATTTCCAAAAATAAACCTAACGAACACAAGAACAAGTTCGGAAATCCTGCCAGGAAAAACATTCGCCTCTCTATTAAGGAAACCTAGTGCTCAAACCAATAACCCAATGCAAAAATTACCCACCTCACCAGCGACTTGGAATAAAACGGTACATCCCACGGAGATAAATGAGAACCCAGAGCAATTAACAGATATCTTCAAACTATTTATGCACCTTAAAACAATATTGGCGGCCATCCCAAACTTAAAAGAATTACTAAAAAAACTAGATGAGGGAAAAAGCCCAATGACCAAAATTATGACCATCACAGATGCACTCGCCCTACCTAACCATCAACCATGAACCCTGTCTGACCGGGACTTTTCATTTGCTCTTGGAATGCAAACGGGCTGAAAAATAAAATTTGGGAGCTTCGCGACTTTGCAATAAGAAAAAACCCAGACATCATTGCGGTCCAAGAGACCCACCTTCGCTCAACAGACAGACTCAAAATTCCGGACTACACCTTTTTTTCTACCACAAGCAGGACGGGCAGAGCTATCAGAGGCACAGGAATATTTATTAAAAACAACCTAAACTTCACATATTACCCTAATCCTACCCTCAGACACATCGAAGCCACAATAGTCCAAATCCAAATCCCAGGCACAGCGACCTCAATTAACATTATTTCAACCTACATCCCCCCAGCATGCAAATCCGAATTCACCCTGGACATTGAAGCTCTAATACAAACCAACTACTCTACCATGATTATCGGAGACCTCAATGCCAAGCACAAGCACTGGAACTGCGAAAGAGCCAACCCCCAAGGAATCAACCTCACCTCGTTCATTAAAAAATTAAAAGTGAAAACTATTGCACCTGACAAGCCAACCCACTACACCACAACCAGCGTAACAGTTATTGATATGGCAATAACCAGAAATCTAAATTTCGCCTCCAAAATTGAAGCAATTACCGACCTCTCCAGCGATCACCTCCCCATAATTCTCAATCTCAATACCCACCAAATAGAGCTACAAGAAATTTACAGACTGAAACCAGACTGGAAAAAATTTCGGGAACATCTTATTGAAAATAGTACATATTCCCCCAAAATTAACTCTGCAATAGAAATTGAACTTGAAGCAAAAAACATAGCCAAGGAAATAACCAACTCTTACCAAGAAACTGCAAAAAGAATCAAAAACTCCATCGTCGAAACCCCCCAAAATATCAAATTACAAACCGCACGAAAAAATAAACTCAGAAGAATATGGCAAAATACCCGCTACCCGGACGACAAAAAGAAACTAAACAGAGCCAGAGAAAAGCTCAGAAAAATGTGGGAGGAACACAATAACCAAACATGGACCGATAAAATAATAAATGCATCCACGGCGGGTAATTCCATATGGCAGATTACCAGGGGCTTATCTAATAATATCTTCAAAATGCCTCCACTAAGAGGAATTAACTCAATAGCTTACAGTGACATCGAAAAAGCAGAGGAAATAGCCAAAAGCCTACAGGACCAATTCTCCACCAACAAAATAGCTGATTAAAATAACGTCAAAAATGTAAGAAAAACGATTCGCCAGTTTCTCAAAACCAAAACCACCTACAAAATAGACCCATGTAGCCCTGAAGAAATAATAGAACCCATTAAAAACACTAAGAAAAAAAAGAGCCCAGGTGAAGATGGAATAACTAATGAAATGTTAAAGAACCTACCCTTAAAAATAATCTTCAAACTCACTAAACTCATAAATGCAATCCTTGACCTCCAATAATTCCCCTTCCAATGGAAAAGAGCTGTAATTATACCAATATTTAAACCTGGAAAAGTCCCCCACAACCCCACCAGCTATAGACCTATCAGCCTTCTGTCCTCCATCAGCAAAATAGCAGAAAAAATAATTTTATTGACTCCAGCCACATATCGAAAACAAACTGATCCCCTATCAGTTTGGATTTAAAAACAAGCACTCAACCACAGCCCAATTGTTAAGAATGACCGAAATCATCAGACAAGGATGGTCTGAGTTTATGGATACTGGAGCAGTCTTCCTCGACGTAGCCAAGGCATTCGACAAAGTCTGGTCAATAGGACTGATTTATAAAATTATTCAACTTGGAACCCCAGACTCACTCTCCAAACTTCTCGCAACATACATTACCAATAGATCTTTTAAAGTAAAAGTTGGCAAAAGTCTATCTCACCCATTTCCAATCCAAGCCGGAGTAGCCCAAGGCTCCATCCTCGCACCGACCTGCTTCAATATTTTCATTAATGACATAACCAGATCCACTAAGACACAGCTATACCTTTCTGCCGATGACACCGCCATTCTAAGTACAGCCAAGAAACCAGAAAAAATAGTCACTGATCTAAACACCCACCTCAATAGTCTGGAACTATGGCTCAAAAAATGGAAAATACAAGTTAACCCGGATAAAAGCCAAGCCATCTTATTCCCCCATAAAAAATAGAAACCACCGCCGCCTATCCTCAACAATATACAAATACCTTGGAACTATGAAACAAAATATCTAGGAATTAAATTGGACCCAAAACTAACCTTTGCTCAGCACATCCAACATATTCTAAAAAAATTCAAACAAGTCAAAGCCCAACTCTACCCACTCATCGGCAATAGCTCCAAACTTTCAATTGAAAATAAATGCCTACTATACAAAAGCCTAATCCGACCCCAAATAACCTATGCAGCACCTATCTGGGGAGCAGCAGCCAAGACCCACCTCAAAAAACCCGAAACAGCTCAAAACTCCACCCTAAGACAAATAGCTGGAATGCCTTGGTACGTCAGGAATAATAATATTAGAAAAGACCTCAGCATGCAAACAGTCGAAGAGTTCATTAAAAAACTCACCACCTCTTTCTTGGAGAAAATAGAAAAACTGGACAATATAACAATAAGATCCATTCCCCGGTACGACCCAAAAAACCCTAGTAATAAAAGAAGACCTCGTCGCATCCTCGCCCAGTAGTTCTTCCAAATTATTCATTCCAAGTCAAGAAAGAAAGCCCAATACTAAATACCAGAGGCTGTGGAAAACAGAAAGAAAAAAACAACTACCCCAAGTACGAACCCCAACGCAATTTAAAAGAAAAAGAATTAATAAAATCTGAGGAGAGAGAGAGAGAGAGCGAAAGAAGTAACTAAGAAGAATTGAACCCAACGGGTCAAAAAAAAAATCACGATAGCACCCCAAACCATGCGAAAGTACGCCTGCCGCGATAAGGAGACCACCACAAAAGAACACGCACACAATGGGCAAACCCCCCGAAGAGGAAAGCAGAATAGAAAGATTAGCGGACAAAGAAGCACCCCTCGTCTTCCCCCACTTTATGGACTACCTAATGGACCCACTAACGGACTCCCCTAATGGACTTCTCCCCAGCACCTACCGATCCAGACGGAGAGAACGCGCCAACCACCCAAGGTCGGGGAATCCCCCACTGATCTGTGCTACTAACTCTTACCTGTAAAGCACTAAGCTACCATAACTCTTAAGAATACTGCTAAAAAAATTATCTTAACGATCGCTCCCATAACACTACTAAAAACTAATCATAATGGCCTAATTACTACTGTATTTCTTTTTAAATTTAATTAACCCTAATTAAGAGTAAATCCTAATTATGAGTAAATTTCTTTTTTTTTATCCTCCCCTTTCCCTATCACTAACAAAGCACAATAGCATTAAGTTAGCACAAGACGTGAAGAATATGAGAAACGCAAGCTATGGAAAGGAGGTTATAGGCTCACGCCCGGGTCCTCCTTCCAAATGCACTATCGGTTGGGAGATCGCTACAGCTCAGATCGCTAAAATTTTCGTACACATTCTCGCTTGGGAAGTCGTCGAGTGCAGATGTGTTTTTTGCTCACTCCTGATTAGACCCAACCTGCCCCGATCCGCACAGCAGCTACGACGCTAGAGACGGCCGACTTGTCCCTCCTAAGGACTAGTACGGAACTAAAGATGGATGATGAGATGGACGGAGACCCGGCAATGGATATCCCGGCTGACATCGACGTCGACGAGATATTAAAGATGGACAGTGACCAGCGAAAGGCGATGGACTGCTACCTGGATAGCCTGAAATCCTTAAAGAAAGAACTACCAGAGTTCCCGGGGAACCCGACCAGGAAAGTGGTGAAGACCCGCTACAACCAACTCAAGCTTCAAATGGGTGAGTGGCATGCATTTATGTTGAGCTCCCCCCAGGATGTAATTGATAAATTTAATCACGAAAAATTTCAACAAAACTTAAATAAAAATTTATGCGAGTTAGGACTCCCCCCATAGAAATTAATGAGGAATTAATGGCAGAAGCCAAAACTAAAATTGATAAAATTAAGCGTGACCGCGAAATTTGGATTGCCGAAAATAATGTTAAAAATAAAAGTAAAGGTGCAACTAGCACAGTCAAGATTCCCAGTAACTTTAAGATCCCGACGAATTTTAAACTGCCATGTATCCATCCAGCGAAAACTAAATTCGAAAATCAATTTTTACAACAGCTAGGTAAACCAACCGAAAATAAAAAGCTAAGAGTAGAAACTAATGATAACGAACCAAATGCTACCCCTACGGGGGAGGATAAGATAAATGAAAATTGTGAAGATGTTAATATTGTAAAAGAGGTAATTTATGTTAAAGAAACAAATGTAGATTCGAACGGATTCCAAGTCCAAAAAAGGAAACGCAGTAGGAAAAATAGTAAAGAACTAACAGCTAGTAAAAACCCAGCAGCCGCGGAACCCCAAATAAGGATATTATAAAGATAAAGACGCCGGTGAGGAAATGGATAAAAACGCGGAGCAGGTCATAAGTATAACCCCAAAAATTCCACCAATAATGATGCGCAGGTCTAGCGACTACAGGGAAATAATTAAAAGACTAAATACTGTTCATAAAATTAAATGTATGGCCAAAGAGGCCGGAGACTTTATTAAATTATTTGCCGAATCATCGGACGACGTAAGGAGTCTTACCAGGTATCCGGACGAACAAAATAAAGAATACTTTGTCATTGCAGAGAGAGCTGAAAAGCCAATTAAAATCGTAATTAAGGGCTTACCAATTAATACGGAAACCGATGAAATTAGACAGGAATTAACGGATAAAGGATTCCACGTAGATTGGATTAATCAACTCAAAAAATTTAAAACCAGAGAACCACTGCCAATATTCCAAGTGCACCTATTTAAATCAGATAACATCCAGGAAATTTACAATCTAAAATCACTTTTGTATTTTATTGTCAGGGTAGAAAAATACATGATTAAGCAAAACTTCCAATGTTACAATTGCCAATTATGGAATCACGGTTCGGCCGGGTGCAAACTCAAACCA
The DNA here is from genome assembly GCA_026289955.1 of Argiope argentata. Classification (NCBI taxonomy): domain Eukaryota; kingdom Metazoa; phylum Arthropoda; class Arachnida; order Araneae; family Araneidae; genus Argiope; species Argiope argentata. The sequence goes on along the minus strand of JAOUZG010041477.1, from coordinate 192,628 downwards.
AAATATGTAGTATGCGCAGGGGATCACCCCTCCAAGGAATGCCCAGTCAAAGGCAAAGAAAACAATGAAGCAAAATGCGCTAATTGGGCCGCATACGGCTAATTACAGGGGATGCCCTAAATACCCTAAGGTAGCACAAAACAAAAATATCGAGCCAGGCAAGAGCTTCACGGAAGCAGTCAGAATGAAAAATAACCCTCCGTCAGGCGATAACGACTCCATTAGGAAGGTAGTTAACTTAACAATAGGGACTGCGGACAAAGCTCCCCACCCCGTAACGGAACACAACAATGGCGCGAGTGAAACGCTCAACCCAACAAAGGAACTTCCCTCCATCGAGAACTTAAGCGAAATTGTTGCGCTTGTCGCGGAACTGAATTGTATCTTTAAAGCCGTCAAAGACCTTCCACAAACACTCAAAGCTATGAGAAGCATGGATAGCCCCTGGGATAAGTTAATGATCCTAGCGGAAGCATTAAAATAGCCCGACGCCTAACTTGAATAAAACAACGCACACTGTACTTTTTAAGTCTTCCGACTCCCGCCGAACTTGACTGTGCTATTTGCCAATGTAAACATAATGAAATATATCAGTGTAATGTCACTCATTTTTTTCTCTTTAATTTTATTTTTTTTCTTGTTTGTGTGTGTGTTTCTGTGTATTGTGTGTCTTGTTTTTGTTTATGTATGTAATAATAATGATCTAAGTAAATACTCAAGTGCAAAATAACTTAAACATAATAGATTAATTAACAGTAATGCTCAGCATAAATTGTATGTCATTAACCCACAAATCCAGTCGAGCGGAAGATTAAAGGCCCCAGAGCCTAGGCGCTTCCCAAAACCCCCAATAACATTGGCATTGGCATTCTATCAGGGCGTTAAGAATTATCAATTTCTTTTCTTCCGGGTTATTGCTTGTTTTGGCGAGTCTTGCAGCTTTAAGTAGACCAGGAAATTCTTGAAGTTGAACTTTAATTTCCTTAAGGGCTTCCATCAGACTTTTCATTTCCGTAATATCCAGTTTGGGGGAATCTTCATTAGTTGTCCTGGGCCTAGTTGGTACAGGGGGTCTGTGTGTTTCAGGAACTTGTTGATGGGTACTTTCGGATGGGTTATTTCTTGGAGCCGGTTTTCTTGCTATTTCTGCATATGAGGGTCTGTTGAGTCTGTAGGTGAGCTTGGGATATTTGAAACATCCTTTCCATGAGGCGAGATGTCCTAACTCATTACATTTGATAAATCTTGGTTCTTGTACTTTTTCTCTAATATGGCAATTTCTAGTAGTATGGGCACCACCACATTTGACGCATTTCGGGGTGATTTTACAGTTCCTGGAGGAGTGAAAAAAGCCGGAGCAGTTAAAACACATGGTAGCAGTTGGTTTCTTTCTGTAGGACTCGATTTTAATTCTTAGGTGGAGGAGGCTAGTTTCGTTGTGGATATTGTGGGCAAATCGGGTCTTCTTAACGTCAACAAGGAAAATGGGATAAAGGGTCTTCATTCTGTAATTTTTGAGTTGGGCTATTTTTTCAATTTCGTAATTTTTTTCCGTAAGTGCATTCTTTTTTTCTCCAATATCAGTGTTTCCAGGTAGTCCCTTGATTATAATTTTGAGTGGTCTGCTCTCCGGACTTTCGGAGAGGATATATTGATCGCCGGCGTCGTCTAAGTATTTGATTATTTCAGCTCTCCGGATCTCAGTTTCTGGGGTAATTGCTATCATTTTATTGACGAACTTATTAGTTGTATCAGGGAATTCTTTGTGTATTTGCTGGAGGATAATGTTGTAGTGATCGGATAGCTTTAAGTTGATGGCGGGAATGGTTTTCTTTTCATTTTTCTCTTCAGTTTGGGCTAGTTGCAGTGCATCAAATCTATTGTCAGTTATCAGTGGCGTGACTTTTTCGTTTACCTTTTGCTGCTTGGAAGCCTTTTTGGGGGAGACTGTTTGGAAGCCTTCAGGATCAGGTGTTCTTTTCTTTATTTTATTTTGAGCGTCAACGCTCATAGCAGAATTTTGCGAACTACATGAGTTGGTTCGGGATCGTTGCGGGGTGTTTATTTGGCTGGGTAGGTTGATTGTATTATTACTGGAAAGATTGCTATTATTCGAACGGGTGGAACATCTACTCTCTGTACGTGTGACTTCTTTAAATCCATTGGGGTGCATAATTTCTTTCGTGACAGAGCCTTCCGACCAAGTAGTAATAAAAGTGGAAGATCCGTCAGTAAAACCAAGGGAAGAGACTTTCACTCGTACTAATTCATCCTTGTCCCAGATCAAGCGAATGGCAAATGTTTTGGGAGCGCCCGCCCATCTAAAATGAGCTATCTCCATATCGTTGAGTAACAAGATGTTTTAGAAACGCTTTGCAAAAGTAGCTGACATGGGCTGTGTTAGTAGTTGCTAGCGTGAGATCATCTGAAGAAGTGACCAGGGAGAAGGAAAACAGATTCAATTGTCCCAGATCCAGGGGAGTGGGAAGAGGTGCGGAGTCCTCTCGTCCAATCAACAGGCTGCGTTGGCTGGGAGTAGGTAGGGGTGAGGAGAAAGTTCAGTACAAGCTTGAGTCACGTGGTCTATTCGATTTTGTATCGTTTTTGAAACGTTTTTCGTTAGGTGAGGGAAGGGTTGCAATCAGTTGCGGTTATAGCTGGTTTGTGATCAAAGGGTTATGGTTTTGGTTTTGGTTTGTTGCAGTTGCAGTTTGTAAGTAGCTAAAGGGTTGGTATAAACGGGTTGACGTAGGATTGTTATTTGCGAGGTTTAAAGAGAACTTGAAGGATGTGAAGCAAGGAATTTTGTTTGGTATATGAGGAAGTAGATTTAGTTGTGAAAATGAAAGGATAAAGAATTAAATATTAATACACGAATTACAGAAGTTTAACTGATGCTATTAAAAACATTTTTTGGAGATGAGTTGAAGGGTGATAAAACATATTGTAACTTTAAAGGAGTATATTTCTTGGTCTTTTAATATTTGGGTGAGGTTGGTATTTGATGATATTTTTAATTGCAGCATTTTCATTTTTATCAAGTTTTTCGAAAAAAATTTTTGCTGCTTTTTTAATGATCTCTTTAAAAGAAGGATATTGGAGTGCTTTCCTAATGCCTGTGTTCCTCATATACCATTTAGCTTTTGTTATTTTTCTGATTGTGATATTGTATTGTGTTTCTACGAATTTTAAATTTGATTTTGCTGCGAAACCCCATGCAGGGCATGCATAAGTTAGTACTGGACGCAAGTAGGCAGTAAAAATAAGCATTTTGGCATCCCTATCCGTTTTGGAATTCCGAGAAATAAGGGGGGAAAATTTACGCGCAGTTCCTCGGAATTTATTTTTGAGATTAATTAAATGGGGTTTGAAAGTTAATTTACTGTCCAATGTGGCACCTAGGTATTTACTCTCCTGAGACCAGTTAATTTCCTGGTTGTTAATTTTTAGTTTAGGGATTTTGCATTTATTTCCCTTATGAAAATAAACAGCTTCAGTTTTGGATGGATTTATCTCGATCTTCCATTGTTTCATCCATTCTGTAACCATGTTCAGATGACGGTTTAGGGCAATTTGCATATATTT
>JAOUZG010041477.1:173829-184043 GCA_026289955.1 Argiope argentata | reverse complement strand
TCATAGATGCGACAAAGATTGAATTGTGTTCATATTTTCCTGCACGAGCATAAAAGAAGGAGAAAAAAAGGAAATTAAATCTATTAAACTCTATTTCTAAGAATTTTCTCATACTACCAGAAGTTTCCAAAGTGACAAAAAAATAATATATTCTTAAAAAAATTTATTGAACATTTGTAATGATAATATTCCTAAACACTACTTTTATGAGAATTTATCTAGACAAACACTTTTCAGAATGTATAAAATCTTAGCATCCCCACAAAAGAAGATAGAAATGATTGTGGTAACAAAATAAAAAAATAATAATTAAGGAAATAAATTAGAAAGACTGACTTCATTTTGAGTATGTGTGCAAAATCACAGTGAATCGAAGCTGCGAGAAAATGTCAACAAATTTTCAAGCATCTAAAAAAAATAATTAGTTAATGAAATAAAAATATTACTTAATAATTGTTAGTTTCATTTCGAGAAATTTTATTTAAAAATTATTCAAAGTTCCAAAAATCCAAAAAATCATCAAAGTCCGAAAAGAGAGATAAGTCTTATCTGTCTTTAAAGGGGGAGGGGGTGAGTTTCAAGGAAGGCGTTTCACTATCATCCATTTCAGCCGGGGTCAACTGAGGTCAAAGTGGCCTAGAACTCTCCTTTTCTCCCTACTTAAGTCTCGCACGAAAAAAGAAACTAATTGATAATTGAAGAATTTACTTATAGCTGAAGAATTTGTTGATAGCAAAATAATTTAGACATCTGGCTACGTTGACGAATTACCGCTTTCAAGCTAAGTAAAAAGGCATCCGTGCGGCATCTACAAAGGCTCAGGTCTGAATAGAAATGAACTACAGAGTTAATCGCCATATGGACAAACTAAATTAGTGATAAAAGGAAATGGACACGTGTTTGGAAAAGCATCAGAGGAAGGAAACAGATGTTTCCTTTGAAATTGATAAAATATACACACCGTTCAGAGTTACAAAGGGTCCAGAGGCAATTTCATAGAGTAGTCACATCAAGGAGATGGACTTCAACCATCTGTGGTTTGCTAATCATGCTTTCCCCTCTCATTTGATTGGGAAGGTATCTTAGGTTAGATGGTCAAATAAAAATCGGGAAATATTCTAATTGGTCATTTGTCGTTGAAGACTGGCTTAGGAAACCAAAATAAAAAGTTGATGAAAAAGGAAAGAAGGGAGAGAGAAGGACGGAAAAAGACGGCTGACGATTAAGCGAGCGTTAGTGTTTGGAGCAGCAGGAATTCAGCTTGGAATTCTGTGTGCAATTCTCAGGATAAAATTTTGTATTGTATCGTAGGCAGCCTCGCCCTATAGGCTGAGCTCACGTGAAGTTCATCGACCGATGTTCCTGGATAAACCCGGAATTTCGGTCTGGATCTTGCGGGAGTTCACGAAGAACTCCCTCTTACCTCTAGTAGAATTAGTTTTCTTACTTATCTGAAAACACAGCACCTTCCCCTAGTGGAACTCTGACTTAATTCTACATAATTACTTGTAAACTATTAATAATGAAAGGTGTAACTGTGTGTAATATATATGCATTGTAGCTGAAAATAAATTCTGGATTTAATTAATTTTCAATCGAGTCTTGCTTTCGGCGGAACTAACTAGGAGCTTCGGCTTAAGATGTTACAATGTTTATTTCAATTACTTGGGTTTTTCTATTATCTTGTTTCTTATTTTTTTTAAAAAATTAATAGCACAGATATTTTTTTACTTCTTTACCATCTACTTTTCTAAGTAAAATTTTCCGAAGTGAAACTAGGAAATTTTTTTCCTCAAATTGTAAAATGATTTTTTTTTGAAATTGTTCGTTTTTAAAAACTTACTTTTGATCAAGAATAATTTTCATAGCATTCGTCATCTCATCTTCTAGATTTTTGCTACTCTATAATTTTTGAGATAAATTTTTCCATTCGCATCAATAGCTTTTAATTTAAGTGCAGAGTAGCGATGCTTCGTCTACTCACTACCACCCACTTCAACTTGAAACATACCAAGGAGAAAACTCAGAGATTTGTTTTGAATAGCCACCTCAATTCCTGAAAAAAATAAAATCGATGTTACGCATTACTTAAAAAAAAAATGACTTCAACTTCAATAACATGTTTATCGGACAATCCATTCTCGACGGAGAACAATTATTGATGTGGCTCTTAGTTCTATGACTTTTGATATAATGTCATGAACTAGGAAAAAATGTCATGGACTAGGAATTTTTCAGTCTATCTTAATTAAAGTTTTTCAGTGAAGCTCGTGCTTTGGTTGACTGAGAGGAAAGGTGTAGACAGATGGAGAGATACTATTGGCTGTTGTAGGTGGAGTGAGTGAGAGGGTATGTTGCAGAGCGTTAAAAGACTTAGCGATTTCCCTGGTTGAGGGTATTATTTAAACCTAATTTTAATGATACTATGGCGCCATGCGTGTTGTTTGTTTACATATTCTTCGCCAGGTAATGGGGAAGGGTTAAGCAGTTAGAGGAGGCTGTTTTGGGGCCTTTTAGTGTTAGGATTTTGATCCTTCTTTGTTATTTGTTCAATAGCTAATTTTTATCTATTGATTTATAATTTTCAATATTAGAAAATAATGTTGCTGCTTGGCAGACATTTTTAATGATTTGGTTTTACTGTTATTTGATGAGCTTAAGTTTACTTTTGGCAGCGTACCCTCACACTGGGCACGTACAGGTGAGTACTGGAAGTAAATAGGCTGTGTAAATAATTTGTTTTCCCTGCTCATTTTAGGGTTCTATGCTAATAGGGGGACATTTTTTCTGGCGGGATCTCGGAACTTATTTTTGATATAAATAACACGGGGATTCCATGTCATTTTCCTATCTCTGGTTATGCCGTGGTATTTACATTTTTAAGACCGCAGGGTTTTTTCTACAGTTATTGCTATTTTCCATTTTGGAAATCAGTCTTTTTTATGCAATTTGCATATATTTGGGAATTTTATATTTAGCAAGTATAGCTGTGTCATCAGCAAATATACATAGCATCGTATTGAAATGTTTAGGGATCTCATTTATGAAGATGGAAAACAAAACATGACCTTTTTGGAATTTTGAGTGACTTTTGCATGTATATTTCTTTCTGAGAATTTTTTTTAAATTTTAACTTTGAATTTACAATTATTTAGGTATGAATTAATAATATTAATTAAATAGTTGTAATTTAATAATTTAAATTAAATAGTTGTAGTATATCATTTATTAGTTTATAGATAAAAAGGATCTTCTCTTTGACTTTTATATTGGATTAATCGAATCGATTGACAGCAGCTCATGCATAATTGTGTTCGCTCTTTTTTATTGCTGATGATCCCATTCTCATCACCCACAATGAACTATTTCAATAATAAATTTCTTAATCAATAAATCGTAAGTAGAATTGCGATTCGTTTAAAAATTCATCTTAATATATGAAGTAATCAAACTACAATATCGCTTTAAAACCATGTCAAAACAACATAATTAAAATATTAATAATTTATCGAAATTCGGCTTTTCGAATCTATTATTTAATGTTAGTTTTTTTATACTCAACGCCCTAGATTAAACAATTCACCTGCCTATCAGAGCTTTGAATTTTGAAAAAGAGAAATTCGTCCAATATGAATTTCGCAAACCTTAATGTTTTCTACATTATCTGTAAAGGTGCGTATATATATTTTCGCTATCAGTAGTTCATATATTTTTAAAGATTTGAAAAATGTTCTCATCTTACGATTGTAAAATAAGTAAAGTAATCAATTCTGAAATGCCCTTTTCACTTTTCATGCTTACTTTAATTTTATTAAATAACACAACAAAGGAAATAATATTGAATGAATACAAATATTAGTGTGCATTACAGAAAATATACAAAGGTTGATAGTAAAACTTTATAATTATTTAAATAAATCAGTTAAAGTTATCGTGGTGGTCATACCTAGTAAATAAAAGTTTATACCCTCTTTGAAAATTATAAAAAGAAATAGAAAAGATTTTACTTACTTAAAGCATCTCTATAGTAAATTTAAGTTATTTTTAGTGAGTAACTATTACAAGAGCCGGAAAAGATTATTTTATCTCTAGCATTGGCATTCCAAATTATTGAAGACATTAAAGAATTTTTAAGATAATCAATTGATTGATCTCCTAATTACCATTTGCAATGTTTAAATAAATTTTGTTTCATTCCTTAAAAATTGTTAATAACTTTTAAAAAAGCAAGCATTCAGCAATTTTTAAAAAATACACTTATGTTTGTAAATTAAGGGTAAACCAAGTTCAGGAAAATAAAGAGTCAGAATCTAAGCAAATGTTACTTATTTGTAGTCTATATAATAAGCAAAAGATAAAGATAAAAAATATGCTATATGTTGGTATCATTAATAAAAATTGTGAAAAAATGAAATGCAAGATTAACTAATGCAAATGTAACAAAACTATTACCATATTTATTTACAAAATTATTTCATAGAATATTACTTTTCAATTGATTTTTATTCATAATCATTTAGCCTGTATTTTAATATTTAATTACAAATTACATGTGAAACAAAATTTGAAAGATTTCCGCTCTGGAAAACTCTCAATCGAAGATCTATAAGTTTTAGCTTTGCGAAATATTTTGTAAAGAAAAAAAAAACATTTATGCACTTAGGAATGAGCATGCGCACAGAAAGAAAATTGATTGTGAGAAAATCTGTAATTTCCCAGAAAGTTCTTTCATTTGCTTCTTTAATATTAAGAAAGACATTCAATTTTTTTTTCTATTGAATTTCTCTTGAATCGTCAAAATGTATATCAGCGTAGATTGTTCATTTATTTAAAAATTACATGTATGCATTAATTTAGTTAGATGTTAAATTTATATATTAAAGTATATTCGTTTATAAATCTACAGCTACTTCACACGACTTGAAAATATAACGATGTCACGTCAGTTACCTTTTCTGATTTTCCTTATAAAATAAATATAAATTATTATATATATTACATTGCATAAATATAGAAAATAGAAGGAAATTATGTCAAGTGTATATAGAATTTCATCAAATAAAAAAAGAATGATGCGAATACTCACATTAATCCCCCATATGATGAGATCCAACAGCACTGAAGCAGCTGAGAAAATATCCACCTAATAAAAAAATAGCAACGAAAATAGTTTAATACTCATAAGTGGGGCTACATTATTTCAATTGTTTGTTTGAAATAATAGATATCTTTAAATAAAACTTCAAATCGAAATCAAAAAATATTTTAAAGTTCTTTTAAATTGACGGTTAAATAAAACTCTACAATGAATTTGACCTTCAGATTTTGCTTAAATTTTTAATTTAGTTTAATCATCTTAAGAAATGTGATTGAGATATTACTGAATGAAAAAGAAAATTCTGAATACTCATTTTCGATATAACATCGATATTCATAAATGAAAATTATATCAACCTTTTTTTTTCTAAATAGAATTTCATTGAATGATATTTCCACCTTAAACATAATTTCAAAAACGATTTTGGGAAATGAGGGAAAATGAAATAGCGTTTTAAAACAACTCCTTTAAGAAAAGGTTTCGGAACATAAACTGGATTGGCATTTTTTCAAAAAATATTTCTTTATCACCTTCTATTCTTTAGTGAATGCAAACAAATGAAATTTCTGGCGCAAGCAGCTACATAGCTCCTTATATAATTCCAACGTTAATTTCTCCAGAAATCCCAAAATATTGTGATAAAACATGTTTCAATGAAATGTGGTATCAGCTCTCTTTACTATAATACTTTTGGAATGTTTGTTATTTAATTATTTTCAATAGTTTTTACCTTAACATTTTGGAAATGTTATTTATTTATTTTCAATAGCATTGAGGAAATGTTATTTATTCCTTTTCAGTAGTATTTTAAAATGTTATTTATTTATTTAAAATAGCATTTTGGAAATGTTATTTATTTTTTTAAAATAGCTTTTACTTTAGCATTTTGGAAATGCTTGTTATTTATTTATTTTCAATAGCTTTTACCTTAACATTTTGGAAATGATTGTTATTTATTTATTTTCAATAGTTTTTACCTTAACATTTTGGAAATTCTATTTATTTATTTTCCCCAAAAGCTTTTACCTTAGCATTTTGGAGTTATTTAATTTTTTTCTAAGACGGATACTGAGCGCTGCATCTATGTTTGCTCAATATCAAATGATACTCAAAAAATCAAGAAAAATTAAATAAAACTAGTGAGAACCTCAAAAATTACATCAACTAAAATATTGTTATCCTATTACTTTACAATGTATCTATTTTTTGAAATTTGGAAACTTGAATAATATTTATTTTAAGTGAACTGCTAAAGTTCTATTTCCAATTCAGTTGTCGTTTTTAGCTTGGCAGTTAATAGGAAATTTTCAGATGTAATCACAGGTGAGATTAGAATTGTTACTTTGAAAATGTTTTTCTGTGACTATTGGCAATTTCTTAAGTCAATAGTTAGCTGTCAACGATTTGAGCCTCCTAAGCGTTTTTTTTTCTTTTCAGTATCGCCAAACTAGTGGTCCGACTTTGCCGCGTCATACGTCGCATTCGCTTGCATAATTCTTTTTTACGGGGGGGGGGGACATACACACCCTTCACAGTGGTGGAACACAAAAGAGCAACCATGCCTGAACCGTGACACGAACCCGGGATTGCCAGGCCACGCGGAAGACGTGCTTCCAGGAAGTGGGGATTCGAACTTATTTTATCTATTCATAAAAAATATCCACTTCTAATTGATCATTTTTCATTATGCGACATTTAAAGCTTTCAAAAGTGTATTTACTTGGTGAGTTCCTGCTAGAAAGGGAATAGCTGTTCTATCGCAAGCTCGAAAAAAAAAGGAAGATATGTTTTCTGGCACCTATCTTTAAGGTGTCGGGAAAGCGGCATCACTTATACACGGGAATTCAATATTTCATAAAATGGATTCATTATTCAAAAAAAAGGAATAAATAATTTTTAATACTTCATAAATTAACGTCTTCACTAGTTCAAAGAGTTGTACTGCAATACAGATAATAAGCAAAATAATTGATTCTAATTGAAATAAAGGGTTGAGAATTTAAAAATACAAATATTTATAAAAAATGAATTCATTTAGTTTAGGAATGTAAATTTTTTCATTTCATTTGCATTTTTTTAAATCTACTCAATTTTTAGAACTTCGTATTTTTGTAGTTGGAAAAATTTGCCTTTTGTTTCTTTAAATATAATTCATACATGTAACCATTTATTTAGAACTTTTTTTAAAAAAAATTATTTCCCGAGTACTAATGTAGAATTAACCCGATGAAAAGTTCTCTCTAATAGCACATTTCAATTTGCAAATAAATATTTAGAAAAAAGAATATCGCAAACTTTCGTTTTGAGAAAATTTGATAATATTTCTGTCACTCTAGGAGATCCGAATTCACAAATCGAAGGCCTAATTTATACGCTATCAATCAAAATCCTGATGTATATATATTCTTGCATATGGAAATAAAAATTTGCCTCCATTTGTCTTTGTAAATAAAATTCCACATTTTTGAAAACAAAATCAAATTTTAAGTTGACTTAAAGCCTTTTAACTTTCATTAAAATTTTTTTAAATACTTTGCTCCATTTAAAACTTTTTATCGATTTTAAAATCTGAATTTCAAAAAAGAAGAAAAAAAAACTTTTTGATTGAAACATTGAGGATAAAATATTGTCGTTCATTATATTGCCTTGTTTGTCGTAAGTTTTCAAACGCTTGATCTTCGAATAATATCTTTTCTTGCTATTAAAAAAATGTTGAAAATATCTGTCTATGATATAACCGGTCATTACATTAATATTTTGAGTCATTGTGCATAATGCGTGAAATTCTCTATCATGTTAATTTTGATATGTTTCATATTTCCATTTTTTAATATAGATTTCAAAATTTGTAGACCACTTCGTTAAAATTACTTTTCTACTTTTAAATAACTTTTTCTCTGCATTATAAATACAATATTTTACGTTCCCAAAACAGAAATCTTTATCTGGTTTGAAACGCATTTTCTAAATGTAAATTCATATAGTGTATATTAAAATTCCTATACATTTAAATCGATTGTCTAATTATTGATAAAAATTATTTTCTGTTTTAGGATATGTTGATAAAAATATTCTTATGAATTTTTATTTTTACTCACTTTAATTTTTTATATATATATATAGTTAGCTGTTGTAATTATTACTGACGTTTTAAATCAGTTATCTTCTTCCAATAGATACGAAATTTAATAAATAATTAAGAATTAACTTTTAAAAAAAGGTGAAAATTTTATATTGTCCCTAGAAACATGCAACTGTATAAAATTTCAAAAAATAAATCTTGGAATTAAAGATATATTGCAAAATATGCTTCTTCAAAAGAGGAAAAAAAGTTAAACGTTGAATAGAAGTTGTGTATACAGGGACTAAAATTTAATAATATCGCTTGGTATACTAGCTTGATAGACAACATTTATAAAATGTGGTAAATATTATTGCTTGATTAAATCAAACGTCATTGGATCAGAAAGTTACAAAGGATATATTTGTTGCATAATTCAGAATTTGTAATTCTAATGCCAAAAGGAAAATACCATTTCCTGCAGAAAAAACAAGGATGAAAGTAAATCCACAGCCGTCGTTGCTGCCAGTGATGTCAGCCACGGGATAAGAAGCCTGCTGCTCTCCTGTAAGTAAAGAAGTGAGAATTACCACAAAACCACTTTCTTTCACAGAGTAAACACAATATCAAAGGACAGTCCATTCTCACCAAATCCGCAGCTCTCAGCGATCAGCTGTTTGCCCATGACCAATATATTTAAAATAATAAGAAAAAATATATATTAAAGAACCTGTTATTACAGCTAGGACATACCTATTTCACTAAATTATATTTTATACGAAAGTTAAATGCCACCATTGCTTTCAATTTTCGCATCCTAAATTATTCAGAAAAAAGACATTGTTGAACTTTAACGATAGATGGCGCCATATATTCATCCCCATAGCAACCATATCTTTCGGTAAATGTTATTAATACTAGTTTTTTATAAACGGAGATGTTTGGTTGTAATTTTGTTGCTACTTTAAAGTACATACTTAATTGCGATTTTATTAATACTCTAATAAATGGACAGTAAATGTAATTGTTCATGCAAATTTTTCATCATGTCAGAACATGATATTGTTTCGGGAATAAGGTTTTGCGGCGTCAACAAAAATCCGTGAGAAAAAAATAAGAATATACGCAAATATTTTATTATTTGCAAGAGCATCTCAAAAAATCAACTTTCAATAATGCGTTGCCATCACATTTACAAAATCTCTGATTTTTTTAAATGTTAATGTCTACAGTAAATAAAACCTAGAAAAATGTCATTTTGTGCGCGTGATTATATGAAATGAAATAAATAGGAAATGTTATATATTTTTTAAAACAATAAATGCGAGGCTGAGTTTTTTGCATCGATTGTGATACTAAAGTGACTCATTCAATGAAAAAATAAAAGTGAATAAAAATAAAATTTAACTTGCACGAACACGTTTTTCTTGGCCGTTCAAGAAATGATGCTCTGACATAAAATCAAGTGATTCGAAAAATTGTGTTTATTTTGTTTCAAAAAATAAATACAAGAAAATCAAGAAATTATGTTCTTATATTTTTTCAAACAATAAATACGAAACAAAGTGTCCTTTTTATCGTTTTCCAATACTAAAGTGACTCATTCAATGAAACAATAAACAAGAATAAAAATATAATTTGACTTGCACGATCAAATGGTGTTTGGACATTCAAGAAATGATGTTCTGACATGATAAAATGAAGTATATATTGCATATTTCATTTAAAACTTATTTTAAAATTGTATTCTCACTGTTTTAACTATATTTGATAATTTTTGTTGCTTTTATAAATAGTTTGTTTCTTTTAATTCCCTGACTGGAGCTTAATGAAATCAAATCATGCAGCAACTATCCCTCCTCTGTTAAAATTTAGCAAGTTTCCTCTTCTTTGCAAGAAAATAACAAAAACGCACTATTATTATTCTTTTAAATCAAAAGTAAATTATATAAAAATATTATAATTCTACTCCTCTAATATTTCAAGACTTATTGGTTGTTTTGTATGGATTAGTCATTATATATATATATATATATATATATATATATATATATA
>JAOUZG010041477.1:150913-173429 GCA_026289955.1 Argiope argentata | reverse complement strand
GTTAGATCATTTCCCAGAGGACGATAAATTTTAATTAGTTTTGTATTCCAGAACAACGCCATCTATCCGTCTTTTGAAAGTCTGTCCCAATTAACTTTGAGGCAGAGGCCCCACTAATTATCGTCAAGAGAAGACGTCTGTCTTCACGCATCAGCCATTACCGCAAAGCTCAGCGGATACGCGATGATATATATTTTCGGTCATAATGTTTCCCTATCTCTAACGTCCTCCTAGAAGAAATAATCTGACTTTCTGATTATTAAATATCTCCATATTTTAATTCTTTTTAATATTTCCCTGTAAATACCCCCCCCCTGTAAATATTCCCCTTTAACTCTAAATAAATTCTTTTATTTTTTCTAAAGAAGTCTCTTCATCCTTCGTTTGTATTGTTTTAATTTTGGTTAAGAAACTAACCCGTAAATATTAAAAAACCCCTAGACATCACGCCACTAAAACCCTGCTCTCTGAAGAGTCTATTTTTTTCGAAGATTTATTTAGACTCCCATTGAAATAACGGGGGCTCGGCCGGGATTGATTTAAAAATATTTTTTTAAGTATCCGATTATTTTGAATTACTATCCCTTAAATAAAAAAAAGAAATTGGCTTACTGCCTAAGACGCAAAAAACTGTCTGAATTATAACGCGCGGTTCGCCTCTCATTACTTCATTACTAACATCTAACAACGCGTTCCTGCCAAAGTAGAGTTATCTCATCATTCAAGCTGCTCTCAAAAGCCCCTTCAGAAGTCCTGCAGACGAAAGCTAACAGTTTACGTCCACTTCAGAAATCCTTTCTACAGCGGCGATCAGCTGTGTCTCCGTCGGTCTTCAAGGAAACAACTAAAACATCTAGAAACCACCAGTGAAACCATCAACAACGCAACTTTATTTTCGTTAAAGAAGAATCTTCACCGAAGAATTTCAGAACTTCTGTCTTGTTTTTGAAATTGATTTTAGCTGTGTAAAAGAAATAATTCATATATTTTTAAATTGTATGTGATCATATTTTTAAGTATCATGCGAGTATATATATATTTTAAATATTATTTTCCTATTTGTGATGCATAATAATACACTACATAAGTATATCTTTTAAACATTAAGGAAATCGGGAGTAATATTCAAATTGTTATATTTTTATATTTTCAGTTAAAAAACGAATTGATTCATCCTATTCTATATTGTTTCTTAAGTGGCATTCGCCAGATATGCATAGCTCTTTAGTTTCGGTTTCGATTTTCTCACTGACGCTTCAATAAAAATTTATTTATCTTTCGGTCTCAGCAACTGATCCTAAATATAAAGCTACTTAAGTGTTTAGGTTATGCCTCTCATTCAAACGTGTGTTCTTTTTTAGAAGCTGATTAATGATTTTAACATGTGCTTGCTTTTAATGGTGTAGTATAATAATAATAAAGTTCTTTCGAAGTAATTAAGTTCTATTTTAGTTAGAGCGTTTGGTTTTATCAAAAGAACTTTGATGATTAATTTTTTTTTTCACATTTTAAAAGTTTTTTATCACAGTTTTTAAAATAAGATTTTTATTATTTAGTTTTTATTCCTTTCAAACTCTCTTTCTTTTTATTACAAGAAAATAAGGCCTTTGATGCATTAAATGTTTTTATAAAAGTATTTTGTTTTCCAGTTGAAATTAGTAACTGAGATAGTTACTAATTATTAGATATTTTAGTTTGCCTAATTTACACGTTACTAGTATAAAATATTTCCGAATGAATGAAATTTCCATATTTCATCGTATATTTAGTGTATTTTGGTGCAGTATTATTCTTTCTTAAGAATTTTAATAAATGAGAAAACGAAATTTGCCATACTATGGCGACACTATTTTTACTATCTGAACACGCGACAATTTCGTTAATTTCTTTAATTGCTTACTAAGATTAAATTTAAATTTTAAAATGACCTATCTCGGCAAAGATCGACGCGAAGATTTATTCGGATTGGCCGCAGAATTGAATTTATAAGCTGATCAATCTATGTCCATCGCCTTACTCAAAGATCTAATTATTAGTAGTGAAAATTACGACGAAGACCTAACAAAAAACCAGCATACAACGATTGTTGAAGATCGCAAAGCCAGGGAGAGACAGCAAAGAATAACTAGAAGAAAAACAACGTATTGAGGAACGAGAAGAAAAACTACGCCTCGAAGAGTTGAGGCTAGAGGAACAAAAAAGGCAGGACGAACTCGCTGAACGCAAACGCAAAGACGAATTTGAATTAGAAAAATTAAAGATTCAAATGCAATCTAAATTAGACATCGGTACATCCGACACAAGTGATACTAAGTTTCTGATCAAAAAAGTATCAAAATTTCTACATTGCTTCGACCTGAAAGAAGACATCAGTCTTTATCTTAAATTATTTGAACGTCAAGTTCAACGATTGAATATTTGTCGAGAAACTTGGGTCTCTCATCTATTAGGCTTATTACCACCGGAAGTATCTCACATCATAGCCAGAGAACCGGACGACAAAGCTAACTGTTACGAAAATGTTTAAGATTTATTGCTGAAACGTTTTAAACTAACTCCGGGAAAATTTCGACAGCTATTTGTCACTCATCAAAAGGCACCTGAAAGAATATGAACTGATTTTTACCATGAACTATTTACGTATTTCAATGGTTGGATAAGTGGATTAAAGACAGATACTTTCGAGAAATTATCAGGTCTAATAATTACGGATCAACTAAAATGCAAAACGCCTTTTGAATTCAAGGAATATTACCTTGATGAATTACCTAATATGATCTCTTCTGCCCAATTAGCAGAAAAATTAGAAGAGTTTGAAGATGTTAAAAGAACTTTCAAACAAAAAGCGAGCAGTCCATTTGTTAAGAAACAAGAATTCACACCTATTGAAAAATATCACAGATATGAAACACCGTGAAGATCTGAGTATAACAGAACGGATAAGAGGTTCCTAGTCACCAAGTACGAAACTCGTCAAAGAACCCAAGACAGCACACCGAAGGGATGTTACAAAAAAAAAATTACTAGAAACACTCGAAATACAATGCTCAGACGAATTACTCTAAGTCCCAGAAACTCCAAGAACCATCGAAGAAAATAAATGCGTTTACCACGAATAAACCAAATGCCAAAGAAGAGATAAACAAATCAAAGGGAACTTGCACTCTCATCGTTAAAGAAGTTTTACGTACTAAAGAAATATTTTTTGGAAAGACGAAAATCGCAGCACTTATAGATAGTGGTAGTACCGTAAGTTTGCTGCGAGAAAACACCAACAGAAGAATAATAGATCCAACCAAATTGTCACATAATAAAATGCTTCTCACAGGCATTGGTGAAGCACAAGTTACAACGATCGGTTCCTTTGGACGTGAATTTGAAATAGACAAAGAAAATTACTTATTAACTTGGCATGTTGTACCTACTGACAAATTAAAATTCGAAGCAGTCATTGGATCAGATATTTTAGAACAAGCATCGATAAATCTCACCAAAGAAGGAGTTCAATTCCAAAAATATGAGAATTAAGTATAGCTCATGCAAATATCTGCTGAAAATCTTCAAGAAGAACTAGATCTGTGCCATATTGAAAATTGTGAAATTAAGAAGGAACTTAAAACATTAATACAAGACTACAAGCCAGAAAAAACGGCATCTACCGACGTTACAATGAAAATTATCCTGAAAGACGAAGAACCAGTCTGTCAACCACCACGTCGACGAGCTTTCATAGATAGACAGGAAGTAAACAAGCAAATTGAAGAATGGCTTAACGAAGGCATTATACGTCCGAGTTCATCAGAATACGCAAGTCCAATTGTAATTGTAAAAGAGAAAGATTGATCTTCAAGATTGTGTGTTGATTACAGAAAGTTAAACCAGAAGCTCGTAAAAGATAAATTTCCTTTACATCTCATTGCAGACGTTTTGGACACTTTGCAAGAAGCAAAAGTATTTTCTACATTAGGCTTACGTAATGGTTTCTTCCACGTCGATGTTGACGAAGGTAGTTGAAAGTATACATCTTTTATTATTCCAGACACACAATATGATTTTAATAAAGTTCCTTTTCCCTTTTTTTCAACGCTATGTATCAAGTATATTTAGATATCTTACCCGCAGAGGAATTGTAATCACTTATTTAGATGATCTCGTAATTCCAGCGAAAAATGAGAAAGAAGGTCTAGAAAAACTTAAAACTGTGTTCGAAGTTGCAAAGAAATACGGATTAGAAATTAAATTCGTGCAATGCCAATTTTTAAAAAAGAAAATCGATTTTCTAGGTCACATTGTGGAAGGTGGAACTATTAAACCGTCTGCCGCAAAGACACAGGCTGTCCATAAATTTTCAGAACCAACAACGATAAAACAAGGTCAAAGTTTTCTTGGTTTAACCGGCAATTTCCGCAAATATATCAAGGACTATTCAAAGATAGCTAAACCACTTAGCGATTTAACTAGAAAAGAAAACCACTTTGTTTTTGATACTCAACAAAAAGAAGCATTTGAGAAGTTGAAGAAAATCATGTCTGAAGGCCCACTTTTGCATATTTACAAGTTTGGAAGAAGAACAAAGCTGCATACAGACGCTTGTAAACAAGGGTACGGTGCAATTTTATTACAAGAAGCCGAAGATGGAAAATTACACTCAGTTTACTAGATGTCAAAGAAGACAAATTCCGCAGAAGGTAAGTATAACAGTTACGAATTAGAGGTACTTGCAATTATCAATGCATTAAAAAAGTTTCGTGTTTATCTTTTAGGACAACGTTTTAAAATAATAACTGACTGTGCAGCATTTCAAAAGACTATGCATAAGAAGAATCTATTTACACGCATAGCCAGACGGGCACTTCAATTAGAAGAATTCGATTACAAAATAGAGCACAGAGCTGGAAGTCGAATGAAGCATGTAGATGCTCTTAGTCGTTATCCAGTAATGATGATCTGTGATGATACATTAACTTCAAAGTTTAAAAGCGCACAAGAAGAAGATGATAGCATACAAACATTGAAGTCACTTTCAGAGAAACAAGAATCTGAAGAATTTTTTGAAGGAAACGGTATACTCTACAAATATTTGAATGGTCGAGAATTAATCATGATCCCTAAAGCAATGGAAACTGAATTGATTAAAATGATTCACGACAACGGTCATTTCTCAGTAGCAAAAACAGCAGAAATTGTGACAAGGGAATTTTTTATTTCAAATATAACCAACATCGTCAAAAAAGTAATCGTTAATTGCGTTCCATGTATCATAGCTGATAAGAAAACTGGCAAAAAAGAAGGGTATTTAAATCCTATTTCTAAAGACGACATACCCTTAAGTACGTACCATGTCTACTTCATTGGCCTTTTACCTTCCACAAATAAAAGCTATCAACACATTTTCACTGTAGTAGACGCATTTACGAAATTCACTTGGCTATATCCCGTCAAAACTGTATCTGCTGAAATTGCATTGGAAAAGTTAAAACTACAACAGAAAACCTTTGGCAACCCTGTAAGAAATATCATTGATAGAGGTTCAGCGTTCACTTCAAAATTATTCAACGACTACTGTAATGAAGATAACATACAACATTTACAAATAGCAACAGGTGTTCCTAGAGGAAACGCTCGGGTTGAACGAATACACAGACCTTTGATTCCCGCCCTTACCAAGCTATCGTTAGACAACTCAACCAAATGGTATAAATATGTCGATAGATTACAAAGAATACTAAACAGCACTATGTCTCGAAGCACTATGGACACCATTCGAACTTTTAGTAGGAACCAAAATGCGGAATAAGGAAGACATCCGAATCAAAGACCTACTATTAGAAGAAATGACAGAAGAATTTCAAGAACAACATGAATTTCTAAGGAAAGATGCCAAAAAGAACATCGAAACCATCGAAAGACTTACAACAAAAGAAGAAAAAGAGCTCCAAAATACAAAGAAGGTGATTTAGTAGCAATCCAAAGGACTCAATTTGGAACTGGACTAAAACTAAGACAGAAGTTCTTAGGTCCTTATAAAATAACTAGAGTGAACTCTAAAGATAGGTATGAAGTAGAAAAAGTCGGTCAGCACGAGGGTCCGAACTCTAACACCACCTCAGCTGATTTACTGATTAGAAATCAATTATGATCTGATCTTATTAGATCAATTATGATTATGATCAATTAGCATTTTTATACTAATTGAATTTTGAATATTAGTTATTATTTTTCATCTTTCTCATATTATATCTTTTGAGAAATTAATTGCTATTGAATGGTAAAGCTCGTTTCAAATAATTATATTATATTCGTTTGCAACAATTATCGTATTTTCATATCGTTTCTTATGATATTTTATCAACCTATTCTAAAGAATTTCGATGATTAAATATTTAGTTGATTGTAGGTTCACAATATAAAGTATTTTGGAATTTTTATGTGCTTTATTCTAGATCCGGAATTGTGAATATTGAGTATACATCTTTTCATCTGGTATTTTATTTTGTTATTTTTAAGAATATTATTATTTGTGGTTATTGTCTAAACATTCTTAAATAATCAAATTTATGATTGTAATTGAAATTAGTTTATTAGTAAAATGTAAGATAAAAAATATTGCCTCTCAACGTTCTGTAAAAGCTCAGAGACCAGCTCTATCAGGAGAGGGGGATTTTGTAGAATATCCCACAGAACTATTTTAATTAACCAACATCTGCCTTCATCTTGTTATGTCACCACCCGATGATATATGAAAATCAAAGCAAGAGTTGTAATGGTTAGTTCCTTTCCCAGAGGACGATAAATTTTAATTAGTTTAGCATTCCAGAACAACACCTTCTCTCCGTCTTTTGAAAGACTGTCTCAATTTATTTTGAGGTAGAGGCATCACTAACCTACGTCAAGAGAAAACGTCTGTTTTCACGCATCAGCGATTCCCGCAAAGATTAGCGGATACGCTATAATATATATTTTCAGTCATAATGTTTCCCTACCTCCAGCGTCCTCCTAGAGGAAATAATCTAACTTTCTGATTATTAAATATCTCCATGTTTTAATTCTTTTTAATATTTCCCTGTAAATACCCCCCTGTAAATATTCCCCTTTAACTCTAAATAAATTCTTTTATTTTTTCTAAAGAAGTCTCTTCATCCTTCGTTTGTATTATTTTAATTTTCTTTAAGAAACTAACCCGTAAATATTAAAAAAACCCTAGACATAACTCCACTAAAACCCTGCTATCTGAAGAGTCTAATTTTTTTCCGAAGTTTTATTTAGATTCCTATATATATATAATACAATACAATATTTGTTGTAAAGTTTAAGTGTCGTCTAGTGGGTTAGACGATAGCTTCAAAAACATCAAAACCTTCTTTAATTGAGATTTCAATATTTCAGTAGTTTTTGGAATAATTCATTATAAGTTATATTTTTTATAAGAGAATCTATTGCTTTTATATAGGAACTTTTATTGTTATAAATATCTTATAATAAAAGATTTGTGACCCTTGAGAAAGTCATCAGGCCGGAATTCTTTTTTACTATCTTTAAGCTCTTTCTTATTTTCACTATCGTATTTTTTTATTTTTCATTTTTTCATTTTTTATTCGGTTTTTGATTCATCTCTCTCTCTCCCTATATATATATATATATTCAAGCTTTAAAAAAAATAATCTTCTTTATTAAACATTTCTTTCAACATCAAAACTTTCCTTTTTAAATCACACACAATTCTAATCAATCACATCACCATCTTTATACTCCTCTCTTCTTTTTTTTCCGTTGTCAATCCACAAAAAAACCCCAAAGAAACTACTTTTATATTTTTGGTTGCCATACAGGAAATATATAAAAAACAAATTAAAGAATGAATTTAAATAAACATAAATTTAAAATTTAGTGACCCTGACACCTTTCCCCCAGAGTCATATTAAATCCAAAGATTTAATATGGCAAAAAAATAATAAATCATTTACACTTATCAATAGACTTTCCCTACTAATAAATAATTTTAAAGTTCCAAAATTTCTTAAATTCTCTATAAAGTTCTAACTCGTCTTCTTCTATTTACAGTCGAGATAGTGCATCTGCGTTGCTTAGTTTTGACCTTTTTATGTGACTTGCCTCGATAACATGGCGTTGAATGGCTAACGCCTATCTCTGCAATCTTGGACATTGGGGCACAGCACTCGTAAGAAACACTAGTGGATTATGATCGGTTAGAAAGAAGATCTTAGCTCCACAAAGTAAAGTTTCAAATCTCTTCAAAGCCCAAATAATAGCATACGCTTCTTGCTCGATTGTAGACCACTTTTGTTGTGTTGGATTCAGTTTCTGGCTTCCAAAAGCTATTGGATGTACATTGTTTCCTTCATCCATTTGGCCTAGACAACACCCCACTGCTGTCTGCGAGGCATCCGTGTGCAAGTTGTATGGTTTCTCTATATCAGGAACTTTTAATTCTGTAATTCCACACAATGCGGCCTTCAACTCGTTGAATGCTTTTTCAGCCTCTTTACTCCATGAAATTTCATTCGGCACTTTCTTCTTAGTTAGTTCTGTTAATGGTAAAGCAGTTTTTGCAAAGTTTGGAATATATTGCCTGTAAAAATTGCATAATCCTAATGCACTCCTCAGTTCTTTCTTTGTCTTGGGAGATTTTAAGTTTTGAATCGCCTTTATTCTTTCTTCATCAGGTGCGTGCCTACCTGAACCAACTACATGTCCCAAGTATTTAACTTTCTGTCTTGCAAAATCACACTTGTCCAAATTTACTGAGAAATTAAAATGCTAAAATCTTTTGAAAACTTCTTCCAAATGCTTCATATGCTCCTCCCACGTATCAGAAAATACTGCTAAATCATCAATATAAGCACAAGCAAAGTGAGATATAGGTTGGACAATTTTAGACATGGCTCTTTGATAAGTTGCAGCAGCGTTCCTTAATCCAAAAGGTAATACATTCCATTGATACTGACCTCGGTGAGTTCGGAAAGCTGTTAAATGTTTGCTGCTTTCTTCCATTGGTATAGCCCAATATCCCTTCAACATATCTAGCACCGTTATAAATTTTTTCTTCCCTACTAAGAAATTCAACTCCATCATATTCTGCATCGGATATGCATCAGGTACAGTCAGTGCATTTAAACTTCTGAAATATATGCATAACCTTATGGTTCCATCTTTCTTATGAACACATACTACTGGGTGTGCTATTTCACTTACTACATGTTCAATTAATCCTAACTTTAATAATTGATCTATTTGTGCATCCATTTCTCTTTTCAAATTCTCCGGTATCTTATAAGTTTTGGGTTTCATGGTTTCCTCTCCAGCCTTTAACTTTATCACATGCTCCTCAACTTTAGCTCGTTTAATTCTTCCAGAAAACAACGTTTTGTATCGATATAGTAAATCCTTCAACTGCTTTTATTGTGTCTCGATTAGGTATTCAACATTCATTCTTTCTAATGCTTCATCATTTATCTCAGCTATTGAAAGTTTTGGTGTCTCGTATATCTCACCGAATTCCTCATCGATATCATAAACCACTCCAACAGTCTGAATTCTTGCTTTGTATTCCCTCATCTTGTTTACATGGAGCAATCTTAAATTCCCTTCAGGCATCCTCAAATAGTAGGAATTTGGTTTTACTCTCCTCACAACTTCAACAGGGCCTATCCATCTAGCATAAAGTTTATTGGTTGAGTCCGGTATTAATACAAGCACTTGATCTCCAGGTATAAATTCTGGAGGTTTCTATCTAATATTGTAATATTCAGCGTACTTACTTTGTTGTACCTCACTTGTCAATTTTGCTTTTCTTGTTGCTACCTCTAACTTTCCTCTTAACTCCTTCAAATAATTCTCTACTGATCCTTTCAGGTTTAGAGGAAATAATATCTCACCAGTCCAAGCTGATTTTAATATCCACAGCGGACCTTTTGGCTCTCTTCCATGCATCAGCAGAAAAGGTGGAACACCTGTCGTTGCATTTGGAACTTCTCTCTAAGCCCATAGTAAAAATGGTATTTGTCTATGTCAACTTCTTCCTTCCTCTCTGATAGCGTGATGCAGCATATTCTTAAAAGTTTGATTCCATCTCTCTGTTAAACCATTTCCTACCAGATGGTACGGTGTTGTAAAGCGTGGACAAGCTTCTAAAATTTTTAAAAAACTCTTGCGTTAAACTTGATGTAAAATAAGTTGCATTGTCCATTACAATCACTTCAGGAATTCCGGTCCTGCTGAAAATTTCAAGCTGAGCTTCACACGTATTCTTAGCCGTCAAAGATTTTAGAGGGACTGCTTCTGGCCATCTAGAATGCTGATCCATCAAACACAGAATATACTTATGTCCCTGTTATGATAGTGGTTCTACAGGACCTATTAGATCTGCATTTACCACTTGGAATGGTAGTTCGGGACGACATATAGGTGTTATTGGAATCTTATCAACTGAACGATTTACTTTTCTGCATTGACAACCATGACAGTAACTACAATATGCTCTTATCTCCTTGCTCATACCCGGCCAATAGAATGAGAATTTGATCTTCTGAATTGTTTTCTGAGCTCCTAAATGTGCTCCAAATACTGATTCATGTGCAATTTCTAGAATCTTGTTCTTTCTAATTTCAGGAATCACTAGCTGTCTTACCTCATTTCCACACATAATCTCTTCATGGTATAGCATATTATCCTCCAACACATATCCTCCTTTGTTTTGCTTAGCCTATCTCCATGCTTCTTGAAGAGTATTGCACCACCTTTGTTGATTCTTAAAGATCTCTGCTTTATTTCTGTTATTCTCTTCAGCATCATACTTCCCTATTATCGGCTCCCCTTCTTCCATTTCATTATTCACACTCACATTCACTGCTTCATTTTGAGCATCTGATCTTAAGTTAACAGCAATTGTGACAGTTGGATTGTACATTCTCTTTTGTTCCTTCAATGCTTCATACGTTTCCATATCCAATAATATGTCAGCATTTAGTCCATCCAGAGTTGCCACTATCGTCTTAATTACAGGTGTAATATACGAATTCGTCACTAATCCAATTTCCACTTCTTTTAGTTCAGCCTTTAAACACGTACCAAACGCAGGTTGCAGCATTATGTATCCTTTAGAATCTACTTCTTTACCCACCACACTGCTTCTAAACACACTTATTTGTGCTCCTGAATCTACAATAGCTTCGTACTCAGTTCCTCCATATGAAATTTTTACTATTTTAAGATCAGACATCTTTGGCTGAACAGAAACCCCTTTCTGATTTCCCATTACAACCTCACCGTTGAATCTCGCAGTAACTACTTTGCTTTCGCTCTCTTTTTCTTCAATAACTTTGACCTCCGCCACTTTAACCTCAGACCGTCCTCTCCCTTCTTTCCTATCCCGACAAAATCTGGCAAAATGTCCTGCTCGCCCACAGTTGAAGCACGTAACTGGGTTTTTGAAAGAATTTCGCTTACCAAATCTCCTGTGATTACTCGACTCTTGTCTATATTCTTCACCAAAAAGATATGATTTCTTTTGTTAGAATAGCTTTGTTTTTCTTGATGGAAATTTCCATACGATGGATACAAAGAGCCTTGCATTTTCATATTGCCTTGCATTTTCATATTCATCTAACTTCTCAGAAAGAGCATCAACTGTAATAATTTTACTCCATTAATCAATAAAATGTTGTTGAATATCTCTCAATACCTGTTCCTTCATCTGCTCCACAATAACAAGTTGTTTCAGACTTTCAAAATCGTTAATTTTTAATCCCGTTATCCACTCGTTGAAATAATTCGCCAATTCAAACCCAAAATCTCACCAAGTATTTTCAGACGATTTACAATGACTTTTAAATTTTATTTTAAATGCTTCCGGGCTCAATTTAAATCTTTTCAATAATATACTCTTCAGGTGCTCATATTCGTTTGCCTTTTCTTCAGGTTCCCTGGCAATTAAATTCGCCATTTCCAAAGGCCATAATCGAATTAGATTAGTTACCCAATTTTCCTTTTTAATCTGCACTCTTTCTGCTTGTCTTTCAATAAATATTAGATAAAAACTTATATCACCTTCTTTGGGATCAAAGTTATGCATTAACCTTTGTAATCCAACTTGTTCTTGCATCCTTTCATTTTGAGAACTCATTTCTCTTCCAACACCACTATTCACAAACAATGCCTCAATCTTCAAATTTTCTAATAAAAACTCATTTTCTTGTCTCTTCTTTCCCAATTCAAACTCATTTTCTTGTGTCTTCCTTTCTAATTCATTTTGACGCTTAATTCCTTCCTTTCATTCATTAACTATTCTTTCTAATAATTCTTTCACAAACTCTTCCTCATACTCCGTACTTCCTAGTATTATCTTTTTTAAATCAACAACTTTCATATCTTTCGTAATAGTTTCTCCTAATTCCTCCGCCAACAACTGCAAATCTACCTTCTTTGATCTTCCTAAAAAGCCATTTCTAAATCAACTCTTCTAAATAAACTTCAATAAATATTATAAATTATATACTTTCTTTCAACAACCTCTAAAATAATAAAAATAGCTTACTCTTCACCAGAGTCGAAATATTAGAAATGGAATTCTTCAAATTCTCGAAATCTTTTCAAAGCTCAATTCTTCAAATTCATTCGAACTCCATTGGGTTATTTCCGCCCATTTATGTCGTGGCTTACGTGTAGGCAAATAAAGTTCAAGCTTTAAAAAAAATAATCTTCTTTATTAAACATTTCTTTCAACTCACAACTTTCAACATCAACACTTTCCTTTTTAAATCACACACAACTCTAAAAAATCACATCGCCATCTTTATTCTCCTCTCTTCTATTTTTTCCCGTTGCCAACCCACAAAAAAACCCCAAAGAAGCTACTTTTATATTTTTAGTTGCCATACAGGAAATATATAAAAACAAATTAAAGAATGAATTTAAATAAGCTTAAATTTAAAATTTATTGACCCTGACATATATATATATATATATATATATATATATATATATATATATATATAACACCCGTATTTAGCTTGGAAGTTATAACAATTTTTTTTTAATTTTGGTTTATTCTTACTGAAGAGGCATTTCTAGCATTGTTAATACAAACTAGAAGGCTACAATAGAAGCTAACGAAATACATAAAGAGGCTTACAAAAGGAGCGAAACCTCTGTCTCTAATCATATACTATGATCTTTTACTCATAATAAAGCTCAATGTGTGTACGTAGGCGCTGTACAGGCCAGGCCGTTAAACCTATAGCTACCAAATTGGGTACGTGTATAACTTAGGGGCTAGGAATGTGCCCCTTGGAGTACTTTTTTGAATTTTTAATTAATTAAAAATAAATGACATTTTGACGTTTTTTCACTATAACTTCCGAAATTATACAGCACAAAATTGAATTTGCATTACTTTAAAGCCAAAAAATAAGCTGTTCAACGATACTGATGTTTTAACCTATAAATTAAATTCTATTTTTAATGAATTTTTGAGTATTTAATTTAATCGTATTTTTCGAAAATTTATTTTGCATAAAATAAAAAAAATTATCTTCAGGAGGATCTCAAAAAAAATCAGCTT
Source organism: Argiope argentata (assembly GCA_026289955.1). Lineage (NCBI taxonomy): Eukaryota > Metazoa > Arthropoda > Arachnida > Araneae > Araneidae > Argiope > Argiope argentata. The sequence continues at coordinate 159,850 of JAOUZG010041477.1, read as the reverse complement.
TTAATAATATGCTGTCTTCTCATTTTCAGAAGTTCTGATTAAAAAATATGTTAATTACTACCAAAAATAAAACAGAAAAATATAATTTTCATCGCATGATTATATGAAATGAAATAAATTGGAAATGTGATATTGTTTAAACAATGACTGCAAGGGAAAATTTTCCTTCATTGTTTGCAATATCAAATTTATTAATTCAAATAAAGAATTAAAATAAATAAAAATATATTAAAAAAGTTTTACAGTAAAAACTGAAAAATATTTTTTAGAAAACAGCCAAACGATAATCTTCTGAGAGCGAGATTAATTATTTTAAAGTAAGAAATCTTAAACGAGCTAGAAGATGACGTCATTTCAAAGAAACGATGAACAGAAAGCAATTGATAATAAATAGAAGTAAAATATTTTTGCGTTCGTGGTTTTTTTTTTTAATTTTTTAAAAAATAAGACATGTTTTGAATTGTTACTTTTGCTTATGTAAAGAAGATATATTGCTCAAATCAAAGATTTCGCCTTCGTGATTGTAATCTAACTCCGCATTTTAATGAATCATGCGAAATAAAAACGCATTATCTTTCAACGAAGCATACGTAATGTTAAAGCTATACTGATAAAAGCAGGTCAGTGATTTGAAAACGCATCTACTTTCAAACAAGCATACGTAATAATTAACAATGCAAAATTTCTAAAAACCATATAAAAATATTTTTTACCCTCATATTTCGGAAACGCCAAAACTTTCTAACCAAAACAACATCATTTTTTCACATGAGAAAAAATAAATCAACTATCAATCCAAATTAAACATATAAAAATGTTGTTTTCTGCACGTGTCTGCATAAAATGAAACAAATATGAAACATGATATTTTTGGAAAATAAATGCAATGAAACATTTTTTATGATATTTTATAATACATATAGTGCTAATTCAACTAAACAATTTTATTTATGGCAAATATGGCTCAACTTCTACGAGAGAAAAAATGCTTATGAATTATGACTTTTTAAATTTTTACATATATCATCTGCTCTGTGAATCCTATTTAACAAAATATTCTGGAGAAAATAAGCCCTTAAAATAAAAAAATGGCACCCCAATCAACTAAATCAACATCAAAGCTGATCGATCTAGGAAAATTTCAATACAACTATTCAATAAAACTGGCGATTTTAGATCACTTTATCAAGATCTCAAAGAATCCAATCAGGGTTTCTCTAGAATAATTGGCCTAGATTATGAAAATGATGATTGTTTTACACTTGAGATTTTCAGAACTGAATAAATCGCTGAATTTCATCGCTGAAGATAGAAATGTTTATTTATTAATTTAGAAGGTGAAATATTAAGAATATTTTACAAATATGAATCTATAAGACCAAAGGAATTTAAACCATAGTTTTTTTAAATATATTTAGGAACCTAAAAAAAATGTTATAATTGAAAGCATTTGTATAAATTTAAAAATAAAATTTAAAACTGAATGTTTACTTTAATCTGTGAAATGTTTGCTGAATGATCCCTTGAGATATTATAAATTATAAAAAAATTATAACGTTTCAATTTCTGCAGTGAACATAAAACTTCGGTGTCGGACTACTCGGCCTTCAGTTCTTAGTTGTATTTAAAGACATGCTTGGACTGAGTAAAGAGGTCTTTACCGCATCTCTTCGACTGAAATGACGAGCGATCCTCCGATTTGTCCACCCAAACTCTTTCAGTTCAATGATATGACCTCTGTCAAACTCTGCCAATATCTCGTAATGAGCACGATCCCTGCGGCGAGGTATTTTTAAAGTTTTTTATAGGCAATCTGAATCGCAATCAAACTGAAAGTTTCATCAACCGTTGAAGAACTGCTCTTTATAGACATCTGTTGGATGCGCAGTTCCGATGTGCTGGAGATCAAACTATTCATTCATTGGACACTAAAATTCAATCATTTGCATATCTGGTCAAAACACTCATGCACACGAAATTTCAAAGCAATCGGGTGATTGCTTCTTGGTATGTCGATTTTTTTGGTTATAGAGCGTATTTAGATGAATTTCTCTAGTTACAATTAGGTTACATTTAATTGGTTACAGTATTTATTTTCATGTGAAAAATTAACAAGCTTTCAAAACTGGATTCAGACGAAATTGAAGACTGATACTAACTGGATTTTAACTGGGATCGAATAGGACATAACATTTTCTTTTATTTCATAAGACAGATATCATCAGAATTAATCAAAAGACCATTAATATGCTTCTTATTAATACGGCTAATTTAGTGATGTGAATCGGAGGAAATATTCTTTATCAACTGAATTAAGTATGATTATAATAATATAAATTAACAAAAACAAGATTCTTATGATTAACTATACATGCACAGAAATTATAGAATATTTTGATTGGTTAACTATATAATGTAGCAAAATTGTCAAATTGGTGAGGTCCTTATTGTTGTTAAGGTTTGTGATTTTATCATTTTCATTTTGCAACATCTCTAGAAAAGGAGATAAAAGTGATAGACGAGAAAAATGATGATGTACCTTAGCGCCTATTAATGGACTTTATAAGAAGTAATTTTTTTTTGGAATCAGTTCAACTCGTGCGACTGTGAGCTCTGACAAGATATTTCCCCACAGAAAATGCACAGTGAAGTTGTGTTTTAAAATATTATGGATTATGAATAGTTGAGGAATACACCACTTATGATGTATATAAAGGGTTATGAGCTTGCATTTGGAATAATATATTTTGATGTTGGTTCTATTTGTTGTGACGTAGGTGCTTTCGTAGAAGGAGCTGCAGAGCCATCTGCGCGGACACTTTCATTGTCTTGGCGGAGTATTTATGTGGAGCGGTGAGTGTGTGCGATAGGTGAAAAGAATGCAGTGACAAGAAGGTGTTCGTGAAAATAAACAGTTTTATTCTGAAGCTTTTCTTTGCTTGACTATGAAGACCACACCCGGGTTACACAATGGTGTAAGTGCATGATCCCGCATTGTTTGGAGCCACCAGTGAGGTTTTTAAAGGTTGTGATAGTTCAAGCAAAAATTGGTATGAAAATTTTATTTGAACAGTAAATCTTTCATAGAGTTATGGCAGACGGGTCGAGCAAAGACATTGGTAAATTGAAGAAGCAACGGGTCATTATGCTTAGTAGAGTCACTAAAATTTTGAACAGTCTTGAAGAGTTGTTTAAAAAGGAACTGGCCGAGGAAAAGCTTGATAATTTGAATGCTTCCAATGAGCTTCTAATTGATTATCAGGAGAGACCGCGAGGCCTTGATTCTGAGATCGATGAACTGATAACTGATGAGAGGGAGTATGATGATGAATTAATTACATGCGGTGAGTATGATGATAAAATAATGATATATGAAGCTACAATAGTTAGTAAGACAAAAAAGATTAACAGTAACAAATCTCTTTGGGGAAGGGATCCATCGATGTCTAATTGTTTGCAAAACAGCAACAATATGGCTGTGCTTGAAAACAGTAACAAAGTTGCAAGTAATGTTTCAATAAGATTACCGAAATTGAGCTTTGAAAAATTTGATGGAGTTCCTAGTAAACGGTTGGAATTTTATAATTCATACGATAACGCAATTCATTCTAATATAGGGTTGACTAAAATATAAAAGTTTACTTATTTAAAAAGTTTATTGTCGGGTTCAGCTTACAACTGTGTTTCGGGTTACAGTTTGTCTGTGGAAAATTATGATGAATGTATGAAGAGTTTGGAAGAAAGGTTTGGACGTAGGGATATAATTATATCAAAGTTCATGCGACTGCTGCTACATCTAAAACTAGTTAAGAGATCTTCGAATGTTGTTGGTTTGAGAAAACTATATGATCAGTTACAGATTTGTGGTAGAAATGTGGGTAATTTGAATATTACTAGCGGTTCCTACAACCAGCTATTAAACACAATTATTCTTAAACTATTGCCTGAAGATTTGGTTCTGGAATTTCATAGAAGAAAAAGATCTAGGGAAAATACTGAGGCGACTGAGTTAATAGAATTTATAAAAGTAGAAATTGAATGCAGAGAGACTACTGGGCTAATGGATAGTTCAAGGAGTGATAAATATGTCGTAAACACTAATATGAAACCAGGGTTCAAAAATAATAGAAATTGGTATAAAGGCGGATCAACATCAACATATAGTAGTTTGGATGGAAAATATTGTGTGTTTTGTAACATTTATAATGAGCATAATTCTCTTGAGTGTATGAGATTTAATGATGAACAAAAGCGAAAGAACTTTAAAACATCAAATTTATGTTACCGTTGTTTTAGAAAACACTAAGTAGCTTTCTGCAGGACTCGCATTGAAGCCTGCGAGGTTTGTAAGAAAGTGTCTCATAATAAACTCTTTGGTTTTTCTAAAAATAAACCCGAGTTGGATAATCATAATCGTAAAGCTGAAGATAGAGGAGTGGAGGATAAAACTATCGTGTCTATTATGCAATGTCAAAAGAAATCCGTTTTATTACAAACTTTTCAATTGTCACTCATTATGAAAAAAAAAAAACAGTGAATCGCTAGGGTGTTAATTGACTCGGGGTCAGAGTTAAGTTACTGTTCTAGGAAGTTAGCAGGGGAATTAAACTTGCCCATAAAAATAGTAGAAAAGTTAAGGGTATATTCCTTCGGAAATAACAGCGAAGAAAAGGAATTTCCGGTTAGCTCTGCAACTCTTACGAGTAGAAATGATTCTTCGAAAACCCTAAATATTGAAGTTTATATCACAGATAAAATATCTAAAGACTCAAGTTCAATTGAGAGTCAACTTTCGCCGTTTGTTGTGGAATTCATACGAAGAGAGCATCTGCGCCTTGCAGATGATCCTTCCGGTGAAAGAAAAATAAGTATTTTGATTGGAATGAATTACTTTTGGACAGTGCAACTCCGGCCGATAAAAAAATATCAGAGAATCTGTTTTTGATTCAAACACTGTTTGGAGATACAATCTGTGGGCAAAAGTTAACAAATCGAGATGTAACGGGTGTTAATTCCTTTCAGCATTTATTGGGGAGGTGAACGATTCCCAAACACGTTTCGACCTTCAGTAGTTTTGGCGATTAGAGGAAAATTTTATGATAGATAGTGATTTATTATCGCGTGAAGATTTAGAGGTTATCGATTTGTTTAAAAAGAACTTGCGTTTTGCAAATAGAAGGTATACTGTTGGGCTGTTATTTAAGGAAGGAAAGTCGGAACTTAAAAATATCCTTCTTATTGCCAAGCAGAGATCTTTGAAATTAGAAAATAAATTAAGGAAAAATGAGTGGCTGTTTAATGAATACAAGAGATTAATTAGTGAACAATTGGAGACAGGGATAATTGAAAAATGTCCAAATAGAGATGGTTATGATAATGAGATGCATAGCTATTTTGCCACGCATAGTCCTGTAATCCGTCTTGATAAAGCGACTACTGCCGCTCGCATCGTATTCGACTGTTTTTCTAAGGGGGGGGGGGGGGGGGGGCTAAATCATTGAACGATTGTTTAATTCTGGGTCCAAACTTGAATAGTAATTTATTAGATATCATTTTAAAATTCAGATTACAGAAGTAACATTTGGTGCAGATATAAAAGATGCATTTCATTCTATTTTGCTAGAGGAGAATTCGAATAACTATCTGAAATTTATTTGGTTCATTGATGATGGGAATTCGTCATTTCAGATATTCAGAATGGCTGGTTTGCCTTTTGGAACTTGTCAATCTCCCTTCATACTTGCTACAACTATTAAACACCATATAGATAAATTCAGGGAACAGCATGCTGATGTTGTGGATTTCTACAATGATGGGAATAGATGGGTTTTGTATATTGATGATCTTTTACATGGGACCGAAAACAATGATAAAGACTTTTATCTATGGACCACTGCGGTAGATGTTTTAAAAGATGCAGTTATACATCTCCGCAAAATGAAAATCAATTCTAGAAACTTGAGAGAGTAGTGGATCAAAGACGGAATAGACAAAGGAATTCAAACTCTACAAAAATCCTAGGTTTAGCTTGGAATACAGATCGGGACACTTTAGGGTTAGATATTCCACAGTTAAGAGAGTTATTGAGTTAGCACAAATTAACTAAAAGAATCATTTTGCAAACTGTAGCCAAAATTTATGATACAATTGGTTTGGTTTCACCATATGTAGTTAGAGGTAAATTTATGATACAAAGAATGTGGGAATCGGGATGCTATTGGGATGGCGAGGCTTCGGAGGAGCTGAGAGATAAATTCTTGATTTGGTGTTCTAAGATTGAAGAACTTGCTGGTTTTAATATTCCTACAAAATATTTCCTAAATAGCACAGAAATTAAAGTAGAGGACTTGAACTTAATTGTATTCGCAGATGCTAGTATAAAGGAATAAATCTGCGTAGCGTACTTTCAAAACCCAGTTACTTTAGAAACATCCTTTGTAATATCTAAAAGTAGAATAGCCTCTCTAAAGAAGTTAACGCTCCCCCGCTTTGAGTTAATGGCAACTACTGTTGCTACACGAGTAGCTAAATATGTGAAAACACTTTTTAAAATCAGATGTAATAATATTCCTTGTTTTGGTGACTCGCAAATAGTGTTATACTGGATTCGTGGTTCCGCTAATAAATGGAAGCCGTTTGTGGCAAACCGCGTTAGGGAAATTCAGAATTCAATGGCTCCCTCTCAGTGGCACTTTTGAAGGGGTATTGAAAATCCTACAGATCTCGTGTCTCGAGGTGTTAAGCTGGTCGATCTTGTGAATAACGAAACTTGGTTACGTGGCCCGTTTTGGCTAAGAAAAGTTGAATTTGATAGTGAAAACGTTGCGTTTCATTTGGAGTCTAAACTGCAAGAAGGCCTCTTGGAAGAGCAACGAAAAACTCTTTGCGCTGCATTGATTATACAGAAGGAAAGTGATATTCTTTCAAGATTTTCTTCTTGGAGAAAGCTTACACGAGTTGTGGCATGGCGTTTTATATCTGTGAATAATGCCAACCCTAAGGTATCAAATGTCAAAAGACCTTTGACGATGTTAGAGCTTGATAGAGCTTCGAACATTATTGTGAGGCTAATTCAAAAGGAGGCGTTCAAGGAGGAAATATCAAATTTGGAGTTAGAGAAATCAACTAAATAAAATAGCAGAGTTATCTCCTTCAGCTCCTTCTTGGATGGTCAGAGTGTGCTTCGGGTTGGAGGAAAATTGAAGTATGCTAATATACCTGAGAGCCAAAAACATCAAGCTCTCTTTCCGAAAAAGCATCACGTGACTGAGTTGATTGTAAAGCACTTTCACGAGACTCATCTTTATGGGGAAATATCCCTAACTATTTCGACTATACGAAAGAAATCCTGGATAATAAATTGTAGAGAAGCAGTGAGCAAAGTCATTAGGAATTGCACAAAATTCTTTAAAAATCGAGTAAGCACTGCATCACAAGTCATGGCCGATCTTCTTGCACCTAGAGTTGTGGCTGGCAGAGGTTTCTCCAGAGAAGGCCTCGACTATGCAGGGCCATTCCATGTCAAAACCCGCAAGGGCAGAGGCGTGAGACCGATCAAGTGTTACGTGTGCTTATTTATATGTTTCTCAACAAAAGCAGTTCATTTGGCAGTAGTTGGTGATCTTTCATCAGAGGCTTTTTTGGCATCGTTAAGGCAAACCTCAAGAAATGTTTTCTGATCAGGGCAGTAACTTTGTTGGTGCAAATCGGGAACTCAAAAATTATCTTTCAGAAATCCTTGCATCTGAGGAATTCCACAACGAATTGACACAGCAGACCATCACGTGGAGTTTCAATCCTCCATCTGCACCCCATTTCAGAGGTCTATGGGAGAATAGCATTAAGCAAATGAAAACTCATTTAAAACGAACGATTGGGTCCCAACCATTCACTTCTGAGGAATTTCTCACCTTGGTAACCCAGATTGAGGCGTGCTTGAACTCCAGACCTGAGGTGGAAATGGATATTTCATCATTGGAACTGTTCTAACAGCCATTCCTGAGCCTAATGTGATGGATGATAAAATAGCGTCAGTTAAACGTTGGAGGCTGATTCAGCAGATCTTTCGACAATTCTGGAGACGTTGGTCTTCGGATTATCTGTCACAATTGCAGGTACGGACAAAATGGCAAAGAAATAGACCGAATTTGAACTTAATGATTTGGTTCTTGTGAAGGGCGATAATCTACCTTCTTTAAAATGGTGTTTGGGCAGAGTGATTAAACTCTACCTTGGAGCTGATGGAAAAATTCGGGTTGCAGACTTAAAAGTTCAGAATGGTGAACTTAAACGTCCTATAACCAAACTCTCACCATTGCCATTTTGTCAAGAAACCTAGTGACTCTAAAATTTTGTATTGCATATTTCAATTATTTTAAACTTTATTTGTGTAATATTCGTTTGAAATCGATACTTTGTGTATTTTAATTTTTTCTATTAATTTTATAATAATTGCTTAGAAGTTTGAAATGCATGTTCTAATATTTGTATAGTGGTATGTTTTTATATGTTGTAGAGATTTGTTGCCATAATTGAAGATCTTTTGTAAGTTGTGATGAAAGATTTTGTAGAAGGGGCTGCAGAGCCATCTGCGTGGGCACTTGCGTTGGCTTGGCGGAGTATATACATTGAAGTGAAAAAAAAAACATGGCACGACTGTTAATATCGTGTCGGTCCTCCTTTTGCCCGGTGAAGTGCAACAACTCGACGTGTCATGGAGTCCACAAGTCGTTGGAAGTCCTCTGCAGGAATATTGAGCCTTGCTGTCTGTATAGACGTCCGAAATTGTGAAAGTGTGGATGGTGCAGGAGTTTGGGCACGAACGGACCTTTCGATGATGTCCCATAAATGCTCGATAGGATTCATATCGGGCCTATCTAGGTGGGCAGATCATGAGCATATATATATATATATATATATATATATATATATATATAT
>JAOUZG010041477.1:109039-130913 GCA_026289955.1 Argiope argentata | reverse complement strand
ATAAACCATAAGAAATGTAAGATACAGAATATATCATCTTATAAACAAGTTAAAATCTTGATTTCAAAATAAAGTTTTAAAGATAGGATAATATTTTGAGAAAGTCTTGTAGCTGTTTTAGATGACTAATAACGTATTAAAGATAAGGAAAAGAAACTGATCCATGTAAAGATGAATATTAGGTTTATAAATTAATGAATGATATTCAATATAATGTTATGAAATCTGTACATACAGATCTTACTTTAATTTAAATAGATAAGTATAGTTTAACTGAGGATATTACAGTAGATTATTCTATGAAGATATGAAAGTATTATTGGTAATTTTGATACTTCAGATTATATTAAAGACTATCATAACTAAGACAGTTTGAAAAATTATAGGGTAGAATGAAAGATGAAACCAAAGCAAATTTTTTTTTTAAAATCGAAGTCATAAATTCTATACTAAAATAACTGAATATTGAAAAACTGTTAAGAGAAGGGAATTTTTGAAATGTGCAGCTAAAAGAAAAATAACGTTTGGAAACTATTTAGATTTCACTTGATAAAAATTATCCTTAACGAACCACAAATCAAATTGAAAGTCAAATCTTGAATTTATCACAAGTGAACATAAAAAATTAATCAGCAATAGATGATAAAAGATATATTTTAGATGGAATTTCTACTCTAACACTAAGATTATTGAACACTTTCAGAAAAACTATTCTAAGGTTCAGATATGAAAGAAAAAACAGCATTTTCATTCTAAAAATTTATTCTATAATAAACAAATAACTTGAAAAAGATCAAAGTCTTGGTTTTTTTCGAGATTACATATTTCAAAACATTAAATGAAGTTATTGCTATGATATATATCCTGTAATTGATATAAAAGGAATATCCACAAAATATTGTGGCTTGCAGATTTGATTACTGAAGACTAGGAAGAATTTACTGTTAATTTACCAGAAAGATGTAATAATAAAAAAATTCGCAAACAATAAAACAATTTTAAAAACTTGATTAAAATTTAAATATAAGGAAAAAAAGATAATGGAAAAGAAAACGACGCTAATTTATTTAAATTCACTATTTAAAAATGCTGATTATGTTTAAAGGTTTCCAACTTTATTGATGAAAATCCTTTGTATATTCAATTAAAAATCCATCTTTTATATGAGAAAATATAAAATTATTTCAAAATTTTTATTATAAAAATCCTTTACATATTTTTTTAAAAAAATATTCTTATTTTTGTATGAAAATTCTCTATATTTTTTATCGAAAGTTTATCACTCTTTTAAAAAAATGATTCATATTTTTACAATAAAAATCCTTTAAAATTAAGAAATATATATTAACATTTTTTTTTAAAAAAATTCTCTTGAAATACTAAAATCAATAAAACCCTATATCCATAAAACTGATAGAAGAGTGTGCCGAGATTTTTGAAACTGAAGTAAGATTAATTATTACCCAATTATTATCTACAACTAATTAAATTAAATAATTGTGTCATTGGTTTTCCTCTGTAATGGTGTTGAAGGTAACAAAAATAAATCGACAAATCTGAAGCGAAAATGAGGATAGTGTGGAACTCTTATACGGAAGATTGCACAGGAAAACAAATGATGCAGATATAGCAATGGATTTCTGACTTGCCATAACTTCCAACAATATAGATAAAATGCAAAAAAGAAGCAAATGAATATTTAAATAGTATAAAATCTGTAATTTTAACGGAGTTCAGAAAATTATATGCGCATAAAAGTAAAAAGTAATTAAAAGTTGAAACAAATAAAAATTGGAAAAATAATATAAGATACAAATTAATAGACATAAACGCAGTTACAGTTAAATTAGTTAATATTATTTATAAATTCAAATGTCTGAAATTTTAGTACCCTATAATAACAACCATTTACTATCAACTTTCCAAGTTGTTGTTTTAAAATTGAAATAAAAGAAAATTTTTAAACAATTTTTAAAAATAGGACATATTAATAGATAAAAACTACAAAAAGGTTTGAAAATTTTTAAAGTTTAAAAACACATCAGGGTTATTAAAAAATTCACAAAAACTAAGCATGCCTCTTGTATATAGAAATATTACTTCTTTCATAAAAATTGAAGATAAAAATGAAAAATCAAAAATCAAAAATCAAAATCAATGATAAAAATGAAAAATCAAAATCAATGATAAAAATGAAAAATCAAAATCAAAGATAAAAAGAATATCATTTTTAAGGCTCATTATAAATTCAAACATTTATTTGTAAATGTATCACAATTTCAAACATCAATACACTACATTTTTTGCTTCAGAAATTTCATCATTCATAATTTAATGGTAATTAATCAATTATACCTTTTCATGTTTAATTATAGATTTAGACGTAATATTATTTCGACATTTACAAATTTTATTCTAATAAACAGATATATCAAATTTTTCGATTGAAATTTCAGTCATATTTTGATATTGAGATACTACAAACATTTTTTTTCACTCACTTCGATTTCTCGATATTTTCTAACTTAAATCGATCACTTAGTGTAATATTTTGATATAGTATCTCAATAGACCTTATGATCGTACAATAACATATATTTGTCAAATAAACTTTAATAGTTAGAAATAATTTTCCCTTATTGCAATTTTTCCTTTTTTTATTGATAAATTTTTTTGATAATTTTCGATAAATAATCAAAATGTGCTTCAAGATGACTTTTCAGTTTAAATTTCAAAATTTTCGGATTATCTCTAGCATCTAAAAAATCCCCTCCAATCCTTTTTTTATTAAAAACTTTGAACAAATCTTAACTGAGACTAAGAATTTTGTTCCTTCTCCGATAAAGTCAATAATTTTATAAATTCAATACAATTATTTAGAAAATCAATTTCTTATGCGAAGCTTACGTGACTTACATACAAATGGCATTTATCATGTAAGAGAAAGACATAATAGAGCTATTAGAATACCTATTATTAAAGTTTAAAAAACAATTGCACTCGGAACCAAATTGTCAACAAAAAATGGAATATCAATTTAAAGAAACCTATTAAAAATGGAATGCGATCATGTTTTAGGACGAAATACCTCATCTGTAATATTCCAATCTGTAATATTCTCATCGATAATATTTACAGTCAGAATTAATTCAATTTTCTTGTCCCTTTGAAGCTCGGTTGTTTTCAAATAAGAAACCAATCTCAAGATTGTGAAAAATTTACAATCTTTCTACGAGAACCATGAAATAATAAAGTTATAAGAGTGTATATAAATCTAGAAATTTATTTATAAATGAAGAAAAGACCATGGGAAAAGTAATTAACCTTTTTGAGATCATCGTTTAAAGTGAATGATTTTAGTCTAAAGCTTATAATCTTTAATGGTAAAAATTAATTTTATTTTTAATCAAAAGTCTCTTAGCCTTGAAAATGATTTTTTTTTTCATATTTTCTAGGATAAAAATCATTTATTTTTGCAGAATTTTTACACAAAAATCCCTTTAGTAAAGCTATTGAATATGTGATTGATTTAATTTATCATTAACAGTTACATTTATCATAACTGTTATAATCTATTGTAACTTGACTTCAATGATATCATTACTTAATTAAGAGACTATAAAAATCCCCCAATAAAGTTTTGTCAAGCGATTTTCAAAATTTTAGCCAATATTTTATTCATCTAGCATGTAACAATTAACACATAATATACATTCTCTGAACCGTTTTATTTTGAAACCTCTACTATCATTTAAATGTTAGTATTTGATATGCTAAATAACTAGTACTTCTATTCTTTTAATGTTTAATTTCATAGAAATGAATAGTTTTATGTATAAAATATTGACTCGTACTTCACACTATAGACATTGAAATTAATCAATTCATTATTTATTTCTAATTCCTTTTTTATTAACTATTAACTGATTTGGCTGCCCGCTGGATCATAAATTGCTTGTGTTTAATTTAAATTTAAATTTTTACGCATAATTTGGTATTTATGATTACCTCAGAAAAAAAATTCTAAGCATCAATTTGTGATATACATACTAAATCTGTGCTATTGTGGTAGTTCTTAAACTTTTCTTGTTCATTTTGGGCATGGACACACGGAATGGGATCGAATTATACGATATTATAAAGTCTTCAAGAACTCAAAATCAGACAAGCCATTTTAAATTGTCTTTGGTGGTGACACAATCTGATTTTCTAATACTGTTTTGATGTATTCCTGTAAACTATTTCGATAAATATTAAATTAGTAGAATTTCCTTTCCTTGATTTTCATCAATGGAAGAGAAAGATTTAACACTTGAAGCGTTTATATATTTGGTTTTCATCAATAAAGTCCACCATTAAAATTGGAAAGAAAAAATAAATCAAACTTCAGAAAATAATTTGAACAATTAAGTTGACGTTAAAGAGACATACTTTGATAAATTTTAAAATGGAATAAAATTCTTTTTTATGTCATTGAATTTTAAAATGGAATAAAAGTCAATTTGGTGTCATTGAAAATTTTATTTTTGTGTTCAGATTAAATATTTCTTGTCATCTTGTTCTTTATTAAAGCATTGAACTTGTAAGCATGTTGACGTTCTTGATGCATATGATTCCTCTATGCATTGAAAATAATTATACTTTATCTCTCTTTGAAAACGTTTAAACATATTTGTTATTTTTAATTACCATTTTTTGGACAGATGAATTTTTCTTGTTTTATAAGTCGATTTCTGAAAGTTTTGTGTTTATAATCGACAAATCCCTCAATTTCATTTAATAGTTCTTTTAATTTAATAGTTCTTATAATTATGCTTCATGTATGCTTGTATAGTATTAATTATATAAATCAATAAGGCTAAATTTATTTTTCGTAATATTTTCTTTTATTAATTTCCTATTATGCTTTAAAAACAAATTTTAAAGGTAATCATGTTCAAAGGAAAAACTATCATTAATTAAGAGATAAAAAGTGTCCCTTCGTTGAAAATGATAAACATTTTATTTTGACAAGTTAAAAATATATCTGTTAAAACAGAAAAATTCAGTGGTAAACTTGATTTTTCTCTTTGATTTTTTTTCTTCTTTCTAGAACCAAACAATAAGTATTTCTAGAATTTGAAACCGCCTAATTTGGTACTGGATAAAAAAATGTACTTGATAAAACATAAAATTAATAAATATAAATAAAAAATAATTTCTATAAAAATTTTATTTTAACGTTAGAATCTATTGGCATGGAATAAAAGAGAAAAATCACAGATATTTTTATGTGTGTGCTTTGTAATTTTTTTCTGTAATATTTAAATTGCTTTCGCGATATCTTATGACAACATCAATTTTCTTTAGATAGGCCCGGCCATCTGAGGGATGCGGAGTTGATATACCTAGTGCCCTGTGATTAAGGGGCCCCAATATGAATAAAAGCTAAAATACTTTCCTCAATGGTAATAGTGGGATGGTAACAAGAGAGGAAGAGATTTAATCGTATCAGTTGATGAGTTCGGAAATATACGTTTACAAATGTATTATAGTTGTAGATGAAGTGCGTAACGTGCAAACATAAGGAAAGCAAATTTATGGTCATTTACCTAACCTACTAGGTTATAAATTGTATATATTACTTCGGTGATTCATACTATAAAATGTTTAATATTATTGAAAAATTAGCAAGAATTTGAAAAAGATTCCAAAAACTTTTGTAAAGCTTTATAATGAAGATATAGAGGACTAACTAATCTAAGACATTGTTTTGCTACGGTATTTGATTTTGAAGGAAAGGAGTGTAAATAACTTACAACACATATTGAAATAATTACAATGTAATAATTAAAATAAATACAAAACAATGATTACAATGATTTATTTCTAAATGTATTAAATGCGTTAAAACTTTCCTTTACGTTGCTGGTTATATAATAAGAGCTGGGCGCTCTTCCAGCAAATTAAAATTAATTAGGAAATATCTTCGATCAAATATGTGCTCCGATCGCTTAAATGAATTTGCTATACTATGGGTGAAAAAAGAATTTGCAATCTCCTGAAGTAATTAAAAACAAAAACATGAAATAAATAAGCAATAGCAATATGTGTTGGTGTTTGTATTTCTTTTCTTTTTTACTGACAAAAAATTTAGGGCCCTAAGTGATTTTTTGCACCCTGACCCCTTTCTAGAGCAGGCCGACTCTACTTTTAGACTTTAGTGATTTACTATAATATGGTTCTAGAAAGCTTGTATACATATATATTATATCTGTAACGTGTGAAGAAAATAAAGAAAATGATGAAAGAATATAAATGTTACATATACTGAGAGTCAGAAACATAATATTCGACCATGTCCTATGGTAGAGAGAGTTACAATGTTCTCTATTACAATAATGGTTAAATGAAAATTGTCTGCATAACGTTGTTGAAGATTATTTAAAAGGTTTTGACAATTTAAATATTTGGGAGCCCCAAATATTTGTGATGGAGGTTTTTCCAGGACTTTTGGAATTAAAACAGGTATACCATTCACTGCTGGGTGATAAAAATAGGATAGAATTCATTACTTCATACCAATTTAGTTTTAGTTACATTTAAGTATCGTTGTAAAGCAACACGAAGGATATTTTTGGAATGGATCTCGTAAATTTGAGCTGGATGACAAGGACGACACCTGATATGGCACAGTCGTCTCCCCACCACAACAGCAGGAGGACGTTTGACCCTGGAGATTTAACGTGCGATAGAGCCCCTCGCACGACGCCTCGTCCCTGGTATCCATTCCCGAACCTGAAACCTTACGTCACACGAAATGAGAGTTTACCATCCGGGCCATCAAACAGCTTAGTTATCTATTCTCCGTCCACAACCAACCATCGTGGGGCACCTGGAAACTTAATCGCTTTTCATTCTTGAGAGTAACTTTTAGTTATCTATTCTCCGTCCGCAACCGACCATCGTGGGGCACCTGGAAACTTAATCGCTTTTCTTTCTTGAGAGTAACTTATAGTTATCTATTCTCTGTCCGCAACCGACCATCGTGGGGCACCTGGAAACTTAATCGCTTTTCATTTTTGAGAGTAACTTTTAGCTATCTATTCTCCGTCCGCAACCGACCAACGTGGGGGACCTGGAAACTTAATCGCTTTTCATTTTTGAGAGTAACTTTTAGTTATCTATTCTCCGTCCGCAATCGACCAACGTGGGGGGACCTGGAAACTTAATCGCTTTTCATTCTTGAGAGTAACTTTGATCAGTTTATCGCAAGCATTTTGCACTTAAATTATGTATATTATGTAATCATGCACTTAAATTATGTATTTTTCAGAATCTTTTAGTGATACACAGCTATTTTATTGCTCGAAGGAGGGTGTAGTAAGTTTTATCACTTCATCATCTATGAAATCTGCCTTTTGCTGTTTAGTCACTAGTTAGCGACAGAGCATGGCTATAACATTTCCGAAATTGACATACAGATTACGATGCGATTTCTATTGCCAGTGAGCATTCCATAATTCCCAAATAATTTTGTATTCTAACATACCATTTTTGTAAATGATAGAAGGCTTCAAGGAGCATCTATTAATAAACAAAAGCATATTTACGTTTTGTATCAACTGATGATGAGAGTTGGGAAGATTCCATAATTAAGGAAATAGTATAAATATTCTGAAATGAAAAAAAAGGTTAAATATCAAAAAATATCAGTAATAAATTTGAGAATAATAAAGAATTTTCTCTTGCTGCTATAAAATACGATGAAATATTGCCTGTTTTCACTAACAGACTGAATTTAAAATTATAACAATCATATTATTCGAGCACTACTTTTGTAACAACGGGCTAAAATGGCTAAATTTGTTTAATTATTTTTTTACCCTAATTTTATAATATATTTTCTTTAAATAAGTTTAGAAGAATCTAACTTTGCTCGGTTCTAAATATGAAGAAATGACTTAGCAATTAGTGTTGAAATCTTTTAAAAAAGGCTATTTAAATAACGTTCTAGAGTTTTTTCTCAGTACTATAGAACTTTTCAAACCTTTAAAAAAAGTTTTGCGTATGTTTAACCCTTTGAGTGCCGATAATTTTTAAAATCGTATATTTGCCAGTATTTTGGACGCAAATATGCTTCCTCCGCACTCAAAAGATTAATAACTGCATTTCTTTAGATCCACAATTTTATTCTATATCATGAAAATATAAAATACCCAAGCCAACTAAAATAGATATAATTTTAAAATGACCTCGAAAAAAATCATTGCAAGAAAAGTAAAAAGTAGTAGAGCTAACAGATATCATTGAATTGTCAATGATTGCAACTTTTAAAAGGACAAACTATTTATTTATATCAGACAAGTTATCACCTAAAATAAATAAATTTTTTCAAGACTCTTTATTGATACCTTTATATATGATATCATTCATCCATATAAGACCGCCACAATAAAACACGCGTACATTTTATCAGCATATTTGTACTACTTATAAAAGAGAATGTGTGCGTGTGTGTGTTCATTAGCAATTTACAAGCCAAACCATTTGACCTAATGCTATCAAAAGCTTGACCTAACGCTATTCGTATTTTGGAAGGTAGGAATAGCAATTATTTTTTATAGTTTAATAAAAGTAAAATGATGCATTATTTTACATTTATTAAAATGTTGTACTGAACTTACAGTCATTTTTTACATTTTAATAAAAGTTAAATAATTAAAAACCTAGCAAGATTTTTGAGTTTTTTTTAACTGTACAAGAAATTATCCTTTTGAAGATATCTGTTTAATTGCTATAAAATTCTGTGTTCAAGTTTTAATTTTTTTATAAAATATTTTTAAGTATATCTAATAGAAATATTTTTATTTTTCAGAATAAGACTCGCATCATCTTAATTGTTTAATCAAATATTTATTCTCATGGTATTCTTCTATTATTAAAAATATTCTTAATATCTGCATGATTTACAAGTCTGATATTAAAAAATAAATATTTTTCATTTTAAAGTATGTTTTTTATGAAGACTTTACATTTTTTTCGCAATTAGAATGAAAGTTTAATTTTAAAACCTAACAATGATGAAATATTTTCAAAGAGTTTTCATTTTTAACACTACTGTTATTTCCTCTGATACATTTGAGCGTATAAAGATATAAAAAGAAAATGAATAAATTGTAAATTGTAATGATCAGAGCGGCTTAAAGCTTCTAAAGCTATATGATACAATAGTAATTGCATGACGTATCTATCATAGTTTAAAGTTTTAACATAATTTTATTGATTAAAATATTAGCAGCTAAACACATATATTGAAAATTTTATAACTTCATAAAACGTCTAAGTAAAGAAGTGAACGTCTAAGTGAACTGGTTACTAAGGGTGACTAATTTTAAATATTATTTCTATATATTCACACACGAAATAGTCGATATATTATAATTAATCTTTTTTTCAACTGTGGCATGCTTAAAACTTCCACAAAATTCTTTTATTTAGAATTGTATTTCATGTGGCATTTGATGTGGCATTTCCAACGTTTAAGAATCAGCTAACGAGGCATGAGTATGATTAAAGAAAATAATAGGTTATGTTTTTTCAATATTTTTTATTAAAATAAAGTACCATTTTCTTTTTACACGTGTTTATTTCATTAGTATTTTTTATAATTTTGATGATGGAATAATGGAGTTTTACATAACTTCCTGAGGTTTCTTCTGATAACAAAGCATTCTTTTAATTTTTTAGAATCAATTTGCTAAACAGATTAATTTAACTACAATCTAATTTCATATAAATGTAAAAATATTTAACTTCATACTGATTATTCTGTTACTAATTTCATAATGTTTCATATTGATTATACTGTTATTAATTTCATACTGTTTCATACTGATTATACTGTTATTAATTTCATACTGTTTCATACTGATTATACTGCTATTAATTTCATACTGATTATAAGGTTTTTAGAAAAATAAAATTCAATTGCTCATCATTTTAAGTTTTTATGGCGATTAAATTTTAAGAATGTAAAACTTTAGAAATTAAAAAAAAATGTTTTCATTCAATAATACCATTGAAGAAAGAATATCAAAATCATTTCTGGAAATTCTGCTCTTTCTTCTCATTATGAAAAGGATAGCAAAAGTTTAAAAACAGTTGAACGCATTTCAAATAAATAAAGCCTTTAGAAATAAAGAAGCCGAAAATTTAAATATATCACACTTCGTAAGTTCTGTGCAAATAATGTAAACAGTACCAGCTAAATCAATACAGTACCAGCTAAATCAAAACAAAAACAAATAATTCTTAGGTTATAGATGGACGGTTTAAATTCAGATATTGAAAATAATAATGTACAATCATAAATTGAAAAAAATTAACATTGTGAAATATTTACAAATTGTTACAATTACATCTTTATGTTCCTATAAAGGAACATAAAGATGTAATTGATAATATCCTATTGTTTTAAGTTTTTTAAAATGAGAAAGTTTTGATTTGGATTTTTTAAATCCAACCTTGACGATTTTCGGAAACATTTATAGAGATGAGAATTTAAACTCCAACAAATTTTGTTCCTTCATCTGAAAAACTTCAACTCGACTTGCTGAAATCATCGACCGTTTGACGTGAAATTCAACAGAAACGCTCCTTGGTGAGGGAGACAATGACTATAACTTTCAAAACAAAGCCTTGTTCCTGCCATTCTTTATAAACATAGTCGCAGACTTCAAATTGATTCTTTCTAATCAGATTATTGATAGTATAAACGAGTATTTTCCCATTCATTTCCAGGCAATTCGTCTAGATTTTGTACTGAGGACAATTTAACCTCTTATTTTCTTACTTTTCCAATGCTTAAATTTTTGGAAACATTATTAAAAGCTTTTTTTTTCAATTACGTTGATTTTTTCATTTCAGAAGGATCTGTTTTTTCCATAAATCTTAATTGGCACAATTTTGAGCTAAACGAGATACAGGAAACTTTGTTTAAGCATTAATCTTTGGTTTCCCTATAATTTACAAACCTAGACGTGTTTTTAATACAGTATGACCAAATGTCCAGAGTCACATATTTCATGTGAAAAGGTTCCCAGAATAATCAGCTCCTATTAACAATGAGCGAACCTTTGCCGTTGTCAAGGAATTGGTTTATTCAGTAATGACGTAATCCCTCTTATATACAAGGAATAGGGTCAAAACAGCCTATTGACGCAAAAACTTTCACTTCACAAGAATAATTTTTCTCCAGGTTCCTCACCTGAAATTCACAGCACGCAGGTTGCTTCATGGAACTATCAGGATCAAACACTACATACGTTCGGTTTTTCATTTTGCTCCACAGTAGTTTTCATTTGGTTAATTGTAGACTATAGGATGTATGGCTTGGTATTTGTATCTAGTAACTTTCTAATAGATTTGCTCTTAACTCCATACTGAATTTTGGAAAATAATATTTGTAAATGGATTTATCTATGAATTTGATTTTCTTATGTATCATATTCATCCACCTCAGTTAAAATTACATTAATTAATACGTAAGGATTCATTTTCTGGCATACCACACTTACAAAATTAATTAACCTTATAGATTAAAGAACATTCACGAGTAATTGACACAAAAACCGATCTTATTCGTCTTTAAAAATGTCCTGCCTTTCTTTGTAAGATATTTTTTGTCCTTTAAAACAGTCTTGAAGATTGTGAGCAATTACGCAGAATATACAAGACTGTAAATTAGTGGGTCCATTACTAAATCATTAGCCATCGCAGATGACAGATTTTACTAAAGAAACCCTTTCTTTCCCTCCAACTTCCGCTCATAGAAACAGTAATTACTGTGAGAAATTATCGTCATTTTTTTTAAAAATTTTGTCACTGAATTTCGTAACCAGACCCTGAGTGTATTCTTTGTAATACTTAATTAGTTACGTTAAGTGATTCCTATGATCTTAAATGTGACTTCAATTTAGAAAAAAAGGTTACATGATATTCAATTTATATTTAATATTAGAAGTATCTATTAGAGTTAGCAGCCTTCAAACATAAAAGTGGGTTATAACATACAAACTAATAGGACCACATATGTTCAAATATTGGATTGTAGCAAGTACTTGCCCATCGGGATAAGAACTTACTATTGCCCGTTCTCTCAGTACATGCACAATCTTCCTTAAAGATATGCATGACTTACTCTAATCTTATAACTGGCTGAGTGTGAACAAACCTTAACATTTAAACAGTAACTGTGCCAGACCAAATCTCGTTTTCATACTATCGATGACCTTGGCATAATTTGCGGTACTACGCAGAAAATTTTCTCTCGGGCTCCACTACCAATCTTCCTGCTAGTATTTCCTTCTACTTTCTACAATATTTGAATACAAACATCTCTTCTCATCTGAACTAATAAAAATCTAAAATTTTGAATATGTATTGTCCTTTTGTATTTTCTGTTGCATTCAGAAGATAGCAATAAATATGACAATTTATTGCTGATTGATCAATTACTCAACGCTTTATTTATACATCTTTTAAAAGAAGTAAGAGGAAATAATGAACCGCATTTGAAATATATAAGTTGAACTACAATTGTTGAGATCATGGAGTCCTATTTATTCGTTGAAATCTTATATCTTCTCACCATAATCTTCCTGAATTTAGATTTTTGAAATTATACGTTAAATGATAGCATGAAAAAAAGTTTTAAAAACTTAAAGGATCTTTATTTATTTATTTAGTTTTACTTTAAAAAGCTATGATTCAAAAAATGGATCACAATTTTTCAGAAAATGCAGAGGAACGAACTCGTTAGCTCTTACATGCACATAAAATAAACTTTACGGTCTAAGAAAACCAAAGGACATGTAGAAAAAAAATTGAAACTATTGACTTCTTGCAAGAAATAAAAAGTATTTAAAAAATTAAAGCTATTTGGGTAGTGCAGTTTTTTTTATTGAAGAAAGTGTCCTATCCAAGATGGCATAAAAGTTGTAAGTATGGGTTTAGGAAAAATTCGAATTATGAATACTTGAAACTGACGGCATTGTCCAAAAAATGTCATTTTTTTTCTGAATTTCAAAATTTGGGATTATGTTATTTTATTCATAATTACACTAAAATTTTCAGCACATAATCTTTTAATATCTGGAATAGTTTCTTAAAATGTGAATTGGTTTAATTTTTTGGAGCAACTATTCATGACTAAATTACCTCAAACTTGGGATAGATCATCACCAACCCCCGAAAGAATCAGGTTTCCATTTCTGAATAAGTCGTTAGTCTGCGAACGACTGTGTGGACAAGGCTATTCCAGATTAATTGTATGGACCTGGCTTTTTTTTCGTTTGCAAACGGCTGTGCAGACTCGGTTATTCCTGTTTATTAGCTGTGCGGACATGTTTATTTCCGTTCACGAACGACTGTGTCTACTTGGCTATTTCCGTTTGCGAACTACTGTGTAGAACTTGCTAATTTCATGCATGAAGTTCTAAGAGATAAGAAGACAGATGCTTGTGGTTATGTCCGCACAAGAATGGAAAAGCAGGTGGGATGGAGACAGATGTTTCAATATTTCTAATCAGAAGACTAATAAATGACCTTGGGTGACAACACGGTGTTTAGCTCTTTTATCACAACAAAATTTGGATACTTGTCTAGTAAAAAGGAAGTGCGTTATGGGAGGTAGAGATAAACATTTTCAGCTTTTGGAATCAGAAAATGAGGGATTTTTTTTTCATTGGAGGTTGGGGGAGTGCATTGACATTTTTTTTTATTTTAGAGATTTTAGAAGTTTTAATTGTAAAAGACTTTTAATGAAAAAAAATAGGAAGAGCTTACTACTTTCCTGCTGTGATGCCAAATTTCACCTTTTGTTTTAATACCACAAATAAAAGGAAACATATTTAATAAATTCTTTATGCTACAATATTGTCATAAAGTAAACTAAATAATATATCTTAATTCTGCTTTTTTTCGCATGCTCTTTTATTCTCAATTTTCAGATATTATAAAAAAATATGCAATAAATTTTACTTAAGAGCTATCATAATAAATTCTTCATTTACTTTGAAAAAAATATATATAACGTCTATTATTTAAATAAATTCGCTTGTATGTACAAATAACGAGAATTAATGTTTTTAATTTAACCCTATTAAGCAACTACTTCTTTTAAATGATTCTTTATTTCAATCTTGTTTTATCTTCATTTCTGAAAAAAAAAGAAAATGATCCTGAATATAGATTATAGAACTCAGGCGTCAATTACACTGCTTCTTAAATTTCGAAATGTTTAATTTTTGTGGATGATCAAGAAAAAGAAAAAGTTTATTATTTGCGATATAGGCTACGGATATAAAATAAATAAGTTTAAATGAAATAGGAAAAAAAGGGTTTTTCTCTTATAATCGATTATTTTAACATTATAATTATTATGAGCTGAATATGGCTGATGACTCAGAATAAGCTTTACATGGCGCTTTAAATAATGCAAGAGGTCATCTTCAAACGACTTGATTCCAGTGTCTTGCATAAAAAAGAATTTTTGAAATTTATTTGAATGAGTAAACTATTGCCAATTTGAAAAAAATATATAGTCATAAATTTGAATAACAGTGATATTAATTATGATTATTTAAGAATCGATATCTTTACAGCAAGTAAATGTATAGTTCATGAAAACAATCAAATCTTTATGAAATTGCTGTACAAAGAATGCTAAAAAGAATCAAGATTCTTTTTACTTCATGAAACTTAATGTTTCTAAGATCAATGTAAATATTTCTATAAAAGACATATTTTTTTACTTGACTCTCTGTTGAATACATTTCTTGCTTTGAATTGCAGGGAATAAAAATGTACTCCACTAATAAATAAGCATTACGATAATCAAAATTAAACAGAAAATGAGATATTTCTAAAATTATCAAGAAAAGGAATTTCTTTGTTCAATCTTTATGATTTGAATGCGAAATAACAAATTTGTTATATATTTATGTTCACGTTAAAATTTTTGTTTCATAGTATTATCAAAACAACGATGTTTCATATTTGTTCATTCTCATGATCTTTATATGTTTTTCATGAATTTATAATACATTTTACATCTTTCAAACTATTAAGTAAATTACGATCCTATTGGTTTTACCCCAATTTTTTATAATATTTAGAAAATATTTTTGTTTACAATGCTTTATGTACTAAACAGTGCATTAGAAACCTGAATTTAAAATATAGGAGGAAAAAACTTTTATGTAAGTTAAGTTAACTTTTATGACAATAAATTATTTTGACAAAAATATTTCAAAATATTTTCTCCTGTAAGTTTTCTAATATCATTTTCCTTTATTTCTTTCAAATGAAGACATTTTATTTCATGTGACTTTGATAAATAAAAGAGTTATATTTCAAATTTTGTTATTTCAAAAATCTGTTTGAAATATTTATTTTCTGATTTTTAATATTAGTTACTGTTAATTAATATTATGCAGATTTTTTTCTGTTGTTGAAAATCTTTGCTTATTTATTTGTATTTTGTAGCTAAGCAGTATGGTTATTTTTTAAATTTACTACTTCCTTTTAAAGAAGTAATAATTATATAAGCTTGTGTTCGTTAAATTTCATAATAATAAACAAACTTTTGATGGTTTTTTGAGAAACTTTGAAGCATATCTTTGTGCATTTAAATTTATAAATGAAAATCTGAAACCAATTATTATGCTCTGTTTGACAACAAATGATCACCATCTGATTACATACAATAGCTATGAATATTTAGATTATATGAGTACTATTTCTATCTTGATTTTTTAGATGAAAATACAAATATACTTGTTAATTAGCTTTATTAAAAATAAATTTATCAGAGTATATTGATTAAAAATATTTACTATTAAGTATAAAGAAAATTATCACATAGCAATTAATTTTTATTACATTTTCCAACTCTAATAAGTATTAAAATATCTTGTGAATGGCTCATATATCATGACAATGCAACATTGGTAATGAAGGGTTTAAAATATCAATAGGAGCTGTTTAGACTGAAAATGAAAGAACTTCAAAAAATAAATGTTTTAATAACTTTAGAAGTAAATATGTACTTGGATATTTATTTGTAATGAGTTTATTTTTCAGTTGACTGTATAGAATATCTGCATCGGTGTGTAATATTATATTATTATGTAGACTTAGCAATAAAAATGAGATAAGGAAAAAAATGCATCTATACAGCTTAACAGTTAAATTTTTACAAAAAAAAACGCAACCATGTTTTATGCAAAATTTAATTTAAATTTTAATCCTTTTACTTTATACAGATTTAATGAATAATAATGTTCTAAAGAAATTTTATTTTGATTTGTAAAGAAATGAAACGTAATAACTAATTTTTTTTAAAAAGAAAACGTTGAGTTTGGTTAGTTAGAAATGATAATGAAAACTAAAATTAAAGAATTGTCCATAATTCTCTTGGGGTTCTTAGGTTGTGGTTTGAATATCAGTCTGAAAGAAATTCGCAATTCACAATCAATGGTCAATAATTTGAACTTCAGAATATTTAAATGAATTATTTTTTCTTGTGGTATCTTCTTAAATTTTAAATAATTATACATTTTCTTGAGTAGTATTTTTTATCTCTTTGGTCATTAAATTTCAATTTTTTTCTTTCAATTGGTTCCACCATCATATTGTAAAAGTTTTTAATTATGTTATCATTATTAGAGAATAGCTGCTTTATCAAACGTCAGAACTTTTTCTTTTCTTTTCTTTATTAAATTTTCATATGTATGTATAATCAGGATATTTTTTCTTCTGAAGAAAAAATTAAAAAGCCCAATTAAATTCCATTAAAAAAAGAGCACAATGTTCGCAATATATTTTAAATATATAACATTGTATACAAACTTAGTAATACATTTCCGCCAAAAGCTTTGGTAAAATATCCATTTAACCCGAAAGTTTAAAATAAAAAAATCCCTCAATTTTATATTTGGCAGTGGGAAAGATTTCATAAAACTGATACAAAAATTAGCTTTCCATAAAATAATATGTATAGTTTTTAAAAACACTAATAAATTTAAATGACTTAGATGTTTATATAATATTTAATTCATAGAATGTATTCAATAATTTCTGAAAAATCTTAATTAGAGGTAGCCATGGAAACGGATCATACAGTAAAGTTTTTATGGCGCAAAGCTCAATACAATGAACTCATTATCCTCCATTTGACTCTTACAAAATAATCGAAATCCACAAAATTCGCTATTTAAAATCTATCAACCTTACTGAAAGCAATATAAATATTTAAGAAATTTTGTAGCTGAAGTATAAGTACTACAAAATGATATTTTTAAAAGTTTTGTATAAATAAATAAGGCTTCGTGCTTATTTATAAATAACAGTTGAAGATTTATTTTAATATAACGAATTTATAACACAAACGTTAACGAATTTATAACACTAGCTCATTACGTTTTCTAACGTATATATGTATATCAATTTTTAATGATGATATATAACTCTGAAATTTATGACCAATTACTTATATAATTAAAAAAATATTAAACTCTACATTCGTGATAGACAATTAAATTAATTTTAAATAAACCTAACAACAAAATTTTGTAGAATTGTATATAAAACAAGTTTGAAAAAATCCAATAGAAGAAAGGGAAAAAATGTTGATTCGTCAGAAATTTTCGTTCTCGGGAGAGTACCAAATTAATTTCTCACTCTCTGACGCTCACTACAGGAGAATGAACAGATATTATATATAATTGGCTTGCAATGAAAATAGATAATAATCTTCTTAAACTCTCGTTGTTCCTCTTTTACGAAATCCGGAACACTCTTCCATCCTTGTGTTCCCACCACCACCCTCCTGTGTTGAATCCTTTAACAATAAGGAGGTCGAGAATGCATTTTATACTTTTTCTTCCTTACTAATATTTTTAATTTTGAACTCGGTCGAGTCATATGTTATTATATTTCACAGAAAAGAAAAGACTTTTTTTATGCCACCTTGTTGTATACCAGCTTTGTATTCATCTTAGTACTTCAAATGTTAATACCTTTTCCACAATTGCAAACTATAAATAGGACTTTACTATTGCTTTAGTTCTTCCAAATACTAGTTGAGAAAGTGAAGCACTGCAAAAAGTGTTCTTTATCTTGTTAGTATAAAGGAAAAAAGTGCAAAACTATCGCTTTGTTTCCAGTCTTTAATTCATGATCATGGATTCTACCTTAGACTGTATTTACTTATTTATTTTTCATGTTTTTTAATTATTAACTCGCACTTTTTTTATAATTTGTTATTTTCTTTCTTCTTTTCCAGTTTTTAAAGTCTAAACTGCCTCTTTTTGGCACTAATATTGTTTGAATGATACTGTTACTTTAAAATATTATCTAGTCTCTTCTGTTTGAGTTATTTAGAACTCTTCTACCTTTTCTTTTCATGATATTCCCCTATATTTTTGTTTCGGCTTATCTATTTTCTGCTGCTATCTTTTGTAAACAAGTATATGAAAGGATTTTTTTTAACAGCTAATGCTTTGGCAGCTATTAAAATTCTATTTTTTATTTTAATTATGAGTTTTTTGCCGGTGTAATGTGAATTTTGGCACTTACCTAATCATTTTCAGAATACATCAAAATATGACTTCTTTCCGAATAATTAGATCATAAATTTTCTAGAAGTATACAAATTTCCTGTCCTAGCAGAATTCAAAACTCTAATAATCTAGCTCATTACGTTTTCTAACGTATACGTAAAAGTAAGAAAAAATAGTCAATACTTTGTTTATACACATCAATAATGCTGGTAATAAATCTACTCCTGAATTTTTTTTTCTGTTACCTCGTTGCATTTTATGATATCATAAACTCACTGATTGATATGTAGACCGACTTATAAGCAACGAATTTCTTCTAAAGTCATTGCAAATTCAAAATTATGTGTAAAACCCTAAGCTTAATTCCATGA
Organism: Argiope argentata; assembly: GCA_026289955.1. Classification (NCBI taxonomy): domain Eukaryota; kingdom Metazoa; phylum Arthropoda; class Arachnida; order Araneae; family Araneidae; genus Argiope; species Argiope argentata. The sequence goes on along the minus strand of JAOUZG010041477.1, from coordinate 111,937 downwards.
GTTCATTTTGTAATTATATTCACAGAGAAACGAAATTTCAAAATTAATATCTTAAAGATAACTCAAATGGTTAACTATAAAATAAAAAATTATGTTTATTCTTTCTGAAGTATGAGAGAGAAATACAAGGACTCAGATCAATACCAGACTGCCAAACATGAATTTACTGACATTAAATTGTAATAAATGTGGTTTAATTGTATAAAACAATTTTTAGAAAATAGTATTCTTCTATTTCTAACCTGCAAAATTTCTAGATTGAAAATTTATCCATGGAGAAAAATAATACTTCGAAGATTTAGCGAACTAAAAGTTAACAATTTAACTACCCTGCTTTTGTACTTTTAAATCAAATGAGGTAATGATTTTAAATCAAAATCTGAAATTAAAAGAATAATTTTCGTCTAAAATTTAATAATCCAAAAATACAAGAAAATAAAAAAAATGAATTTGATTTTTTTACACGTAAGCTTTTTCCTAATAATATGTTAAAAAAATTAACAAAATTCAGTTAATAAAAATAAATCGTTTGTTGAGCTTCTGCTTGTAAAGAATTAGTTTATCATCAGAGAGATTTCTTTCTCTAGTTAGAAACTTATTATTATATATAGGCTGAAAACTTTATTATGCCTTGTTCGAACAAAAATTTAAAAATAAAAAATTGCGAATGTAAAGTTAAAGGTAAATTACATACATCAAAAGCAATTTAAAATGGCAAAAAAACCTCATGATTTACTTACGAATGTATAAAATCCAGCTACGAAACTGCATCCGAGTTAATTATTGTGAAAGCAACATTTCTTGATGATGCACATCTCAAAAGGAATTCTCTTAATTCTGAAGAGAATAATAAAGCAAGTAGGAGATCCCGCTCTTCAGTTGAATCTAAATTCAGCGCCCTCTATTTTCCACTAAAACGCGTGATTCTCTTCTGTTTCTTGGAAGTGGATAAAGAAAAAAATATATTTAATGAGGATTTTGATAGACTTTGAGGAGAATTTATAGTAAGGGAAATATTGTGTCTTTAATTGATGGGGGCTTAAAATCCTAAGAATTCAAAAATTCCCTATTTGAAAGTAACTTTTAAAACAACTGATATAGATTGTTTTTGCATTTTTAAATCTCAAATGCCACTTTCAACTCTTTATATTACAAGAAAAAAGTATTTTTAAATTAAATTTTTTAAATCATATTACAATATTTCTAAATTGCAAAATTTGCTTTATTGATACAAATTATGATTGATTTTGATGATATAAATAATCATTTTTACTGTAGTTTTGACATCAAAGGATTTAAATTATAAAATTAATATTTTATCTTAAATGATTCGGCTAAAAGTGGGATTTCATGTGACTGATTACATTTCATATTTGTACAAACTAATATTATAACAATACATTTAATGTTTGTGCAAATAATGTTATAACAAGAGAGAGAAAAATATATGAGTTCCTTCGTTGTATAATATCTGTATCTATGATCTTGCTGTACAATATTATTTAGTATCCAAAGTTTGTTTCAGATATGCTTTTTTTCATTAGCATATGTATAAAATTGTTCTTTCAAATAAAAGGCTTTCATTCTTGTTATCGATAAATATTTTTCAACACCTATCTGTCATGGATTTTTTTCATCTGCTGTTTCATTGTTATCATTTTTTTCTCGGAAATCATTATTATTTTTCTAAAATTCCTTATTTATGATTAAACTTTTTAAAAGTTTTATTAGCTCTTACTCAATTCAAATATTTCTTGAATGATACTTGTAATATCATTTAAAATATTGAAGGTTTTTGCTTCAGTTTTTATAATTTCTAACATAAACAAATATTAATAAAATTTGATCAGATACATTTCACTTTTTGAAGTACGTTTTGTTAGGAATATTTTCTTTCAACTCATGTAAGTGTTCATCAATGGTAATATTTTATACATTTAAAAACTCTCTTTATAAACGCAATTCAATTAATAAAATTTTTTTGATAATAGTTATATAATTGATACCTTTTCTTAAAAGCACTTATTTAAACTTTAGAATACTTTAATTTTTCTGAGGAGGATGATTGATACAGAAGTAAGAAAAGCATTAAAGACTTTTTTTAATTAATCTATTTTGAAGGGATCAGGCATCTAATCCCTAATTCAGTTTATATATTTGTTTGAAAGAAATTATGCTTTTATACAAATAATTAGAATCAAATGAAAAATATACTTTTGGCTTGCAATAAATCTCTTATCGTTTGAGTAAAATAATTATTCATTAATTAATAACTCATCATTTAAGTTCAGAGAGAGAGAGAGTATTTAATTAATTAATTCACTAGCACTGACATAAAATTATTTATTATTATGTCAGTACATGATATTGCTCTTGTGATGATGTTTTTGACTTCAACAAAAATCGGGAAAAAAATTAGGAAATATAGTCAAAACAGTGAGAAAACAGTTGTACAAAAATATTAAAATGAAATCTGCCATGTATATTTCAATGTGTCATGTCAGAACATCATTTCTTGAACGGCCGAGCATCACGAGCTCATATAAGTTAAATTATATTTTTATTCATTTTAATTGTTTTATTGAATTTGTCACTTTAGTATTACAAATGATCAAAAAAACTTTGCCTTGCATTTATTGTTAAAAAAATATCCCATTTCCTATTTATTTCATTTCATATAATTACGTGCTCAAAATGACATTTTGCTTCATTTTATTGGTTGTAGTCATTAACTTATTTTAAAATCATGTATACTCGGACGAACATATAAACAGAGGGGAAATTTTTTAAAAATGAAGATTTGAATGAAAGATCACGAGGCAGTCTTCAACAGATTTCATCGAATTCTGATTCCATCGTTTTTTTTTTTTTTTTTTTTTTTTTTTTTTTTTTTTTTTT
>JAOUZG010041477.1:39626-59250 GCA_026289955.1 Argiope argentata | reverse complement strand
TAAACATTAAAAAGCAATTAACATAAGGAACACTATTTACAAATATACAGATCATATTTACATAGATGAGTAAACCATGGTTTCAACTAAGTATTTGATAAGTTACCATAATAAGGGGCTAGCCGGTCATAATGTTTTGAGTTCGGTGACTTCCTTATTCGAACCATAACGTCATTCAGTCTTTTAAGGACTGTATAAGGGCCTTCCTAGGAAGATTGCAGCTTTGGACAGAGTCCCTTTCGACGAATCGGGTTCCAGAACCATACCTTGTCACCTTCCTTGAAATCATGTCCGGTGGCTTTGGTTGTACCTGGTCTTCATCTTCTCCGTCGCTATGTTGATCCGATCCCGGGCAAACCTGTGTACGTCTTCTAAACGGTCCTGGACGTTTTCAGCATAATCCACAGGCAAAGAAGTCGTATCCGGTGGACAGCCGAATGGAAGATAACAGGGCAATCGGAGTTCTTTTCTATTTCCATTGTCCTTCCGAGGAAGAGGTCCCAAGATGTCAGAGGCTAATCTCTCAAACGGTGCACCTACATTATACCGCTGTAACTTAAAACAGCTGTACTTTTTGGTCCTTTAACGACGTTACAGTCGTCACATGTTCTGCACCTTTCTCCAACATCATCTTTCATGTTGTTCCAAAAGAAACGCTCCCAGAATTTACGAGTTGTCTTCGTGACTCCGAAGTGGCCAACTGCAGGACTGCTGTGTAACTCCTTCAGTACTTGATTTATCCTTCATCGGGGAAGTGCAAGTTGTCACTTAAATGACTTCCCATCTTCGGACTCCAATTTTCTGTACAAGATGCCATTTCTAATTTCGAGTGAGTTCCAAAGAGCCCAATAACGTTTAACTCCAGTACTGATGCTTGAAATGTCCAGCAATTCAGGTCTTTAATTGCTTGATTGAATAAACTCTATAATCGGTTTAATGTCGCGATAATTTATTTGTTCCTTGCAAACCTCATCATCACTGCAGGGATCATATTCACGGGGATAGCTCTTGTGTTTCGGCGCACAGTTGGTGTATAAATTCCATATCTCTTCTCCGCAGAGGAGCAGTAGCGACCACCATCAGAGCAGGGATTTCTTGATAATGCGTCTGTATTTTTTCTTCCAGAACCCAAATGAAAAAGAGTCACGATTTCTGATGTGGAGTGCAAGGAGTTATTTTTGTAGTCGATTCAACTTCATACATCTTCAGAAAGTCCATACCAAGTATAAAAACATCTGTAATTTCCGCTACGTAGACGACATGGTCATAAGTAGCATTCCCAATTCTTATTTCAGTATTCTGTTTCCCGATAATTAAGATTCTGTCCCCCGTGAACGTTTCGAGGGTGACGAAGGACGGTGTCCAGAAAATTTTCCTTCCTAGTTGTTCTGCAACATCTCTACGCATGATGGTCACGTTGGCTCCTGTGTCAACGACCATTCCGCAGAGAATTACGTTGAAGGCCTCAACAAATACACCATTTTCACCGGCGCCTCTGGAAGATATCTGTGAAACTCTAAAACGGTTTTCCAGTTGAATTCAGAAGAGTCTTTAACCCGTTTATCTAAGTAGACTGGACAATTCCTTCGAGCATGGCTTTCGTCGCCGCATTTCTAACATTTCTCTGATCATGTTTGTTGGACCTTTCAACTCTTTTCCGGATAAACTGGAAAATTGTTTTCATTATTTCGAATAGATTTAGCATTGAAGAATCTAATGCATTTTGAACCGTAGCACCTCTTGTTGAGTGACGATCAATGTTTGCAGCTTGTTGCGCGGCGTCAACTTTCATGAAATAAACCAAAGCCGCTTTAAAAATCCTTCAATTCAGCCATTCGCAGAGACATTTGTATCTCTGGATCCCTCACACGGTCTATGAAGCACTGCAGTGCCAGTGTTTCTCGTACCTCGGCAGGGCAGTAGGAGAAAACAAGATGAGATAGTCTCTCTACATTTGCCGCAAGCTCTTGCAGATTTTCGTTCGATTGTTGTTGCCGAGTCTTTAATTGAAGACGGCTATAGTCCTTGAGGCATTTTTCTCCGATGCGCAACTCCAGAGCAATTGAAAGAGCTTCAAATTCTAGGTGTTGGTCTTCGGGAATAGTTCTCAAAATATCTTCAGCTTCAGCCCGTAATGATGCAACCAGCTGACGAGCCTCCGTGAATGGATCCCAACCATTGGCTTCCTAAAAGACACTTAATGTTTGATTTAGGAATGACTGGCACAGGTTGAACTACTTCAGGCTCTCGAACATTCGGGAATTGGTTTTCAGATTTTACATGCACACCTTTCCTTTTCTTTAATTTTCCTCTCAATTTCATGTTCGAATACGTTAAATCCTGCGTCCATTTTTTTCAAATTTCACTTTAAAACTCTGATGAATATAACGAATTTTCGTATCGTTCTCTTAAACCTTTTCCGCCAAAGCATCCATTTTGGAGTTGATTGCTTCAACAATATTAGCTTGGCCCTTTGCTATCTTCTCCATATTTTCTTGCCCTTGTTCTATCTTCTCTATCTTCTCTTGTCCTTGTTTTATCTTCTTCTCCATCTTCTCTAGCAATTGTTCTATCTTATTCTCCTTCCCTTCTCTTTTTTCCTTAATGAAAGCAAAAAGCCGTTCGAATTTTGTTTTATCTGTTTCCTCTCTCGCTCTAGTCTTCATTATTCAACCCCACTTCTGACACCTTAGCGTAGCTGGTTCGAAGTGAATGAACTTTATTTGAGGACAGCACAAACAAATTTATTCACAGCTATTTCATAAAGAAAAAAAATTAAGATTAATGCAATCCAGCAGTCAACAATCAATTACAGCGTATATGCAAGTCTTACGCACAATAAAAACAAACTGCAAAACAACTATCGTATAACACAACAACAGTAAATCGCAGCGAGCTCAACAATACAACGTTAAAACGTAAACACAGGTCACTAATCCTCTAGTCCAACGAGGCGATTCTCTTCCGAGAGAGAGACAGACTTCTCTACTTCTCTTCAGAGAAAACAGACTCACTCTACGGTAATTGATTACTTGGGGCACCTAGCCTCGGCAGGGCCTTATTCCCGATCATGGCTGTAGTGCTTCCTCCTTGCGATCATTTACTGTCATGGTCATCTTCTAAGTGGACTGGAAAAATACTGGAGGAACTTTTATAGTAGCTGTTGGAGAGTAGGGGTGAGTGAGGTGGCGAGAGTCAGGACGGGTTTTGATTGGCTATTTAGGGATGGTGAGCATGGAGTTATGCATCTTGTGGGAACTTTAGACTTAGAACTGAAGGAGGGAACGTTATCATCATGAAGTTAAGTTTTAAATATGAGAAGAAAAAAATTAATTTGGTAATGAAGTAAAGTTAAAGTAAGATATTTCTGGGTCTTCTGATTTTAAGGTTCGGCGTGTATCTGGGGATATTTAGGATGGCTTCGTTTTTACTTTTTTCAAGGTCAACAAAAAATTTTCCGCAAGTTTTTTAATAAATTTTTTCAGTGGGGGATAATCTAATGCAAGGCAGATGTTTTTGCTTGGCATGCACCATTGCATTTTGCAGATGTTTCGAAGAAATCTGGTTTGCAGTCTTTCAACTAAGATAAGGTTTGATTTAGGCGCATAACCCCACACTGCATATGTAATTACTGGACGCAAATAGGCGGTGTAAATAAGTATTTTATTTTTCCTAGTCATTTTGGAATCTCGAGAGATTAAGGGATATAATTTACGAGTTAGGTCTCGAAACTTGTTGATTAGATAATTAAAATGGGGCTTCCAAGTTTTAGGGGGCTTCCAAAATGACTCCTAATTATTTACATTCCTTAGACCACGGGATAGTTTGATTTTTAATTTGAAGGGGGCGTAATTTCTTAGCTTTATATCTACTAAAATAAATGGCTTCAGTTTTTGAGGCATTAATTACGATTTTCCATTTGGTGAACCAGTCCTCAAGAGATTTAATATGTCTATTCAGAGCTACCGTAATGTAATTTGGATTTTTATTGCGCGCTAGTATTGCAGTATCATCAGCGTACATGCATAGTAGGGAGTTAAATTATTTCGGTATGTCATTTATAAAAATAGAAAAAAGAACTGGCCTCAGCTTAGATCCTTGAGGAACACCTGCCTGAATCGGTTTGATAACTGAAAAAACATTGTTCAGTTTGATCCTGAAGGATCTGTTGCTGAGGTATGAAATTAAAATTTTGATTAGGTGCGGGGGTGTATTGTAATTTATTAAATTGTAAATAAGGCCTTCGAGCCAAACTCTGTCAAAAACTTTCAATTTATTAATTTGTAAATAAGGCCTTCGAGCCAAACTCTGTCAAAAGCTTTCTGGATATCGAGATAAACTCCTGTAGTGTATTGTTTGTTGAAAAACCTTCTTCGATGAATTTGGTTACCCTGAGCAGTTGGTGAGTGGTAGCATGACGAAAATAAAACTGTTCTGGGATTAAAATATTGTTTTTATTAAGGTGGTGATTTAATCTAGTTAATATTACATGTTCAGTGATTTTACTGATAGTGGGGAGAAGAGAGATGGAGCGATAGCTATTGGGATCAGTTGGATCCTTACCAGATTTAATGATTGGGATTACTGCAGCAGTTTTCCTGGAACTTGGAAAGAATCCTAATTTAACCATACTATAAATAATATTGGCTAGAAAGTTAACATAATTATCAGGTAAATTTTTAATCATCTAGTTACTAATATTGTCTATTCCAGATGCTTTTTTAATATTTAGATATTTAATATAATCTTTTAGTTCGTTAAAATTAGTGGAGGAGTAGTCGTTAAAATTGGGGGGAAGGAGTCTTCAAAGCTTTTGACTGTATTTTTACAGGTTGCTCTGTTGTGGGATCATGAGTGTCTTTAGGTTTAAATTGATTCTTAAGGCTTTCCGCCAGGCAGTTTGCTTTGTCATTATCGTTAATTGCAATACTAGTTTGGCCATTTAATGGCGGAATCTTCTGTTGTTTATTTTTGTGCGATTTAACTAATTTCCAAATGGATCCGTCTTCTGCGTTGGTGTTTATGATTTTGTTGACGAATTCATTATTATCGAATTGAGTGCTTTGTTTAGGGATTTCTTTATTTAATCTATTCATGAGTATCTTGAAAACTGGGTCCCTAGTATTCTGAAAAATCTTCTTGGCAATGTTTCTATCTCTTATGAGGGTTCTCATTTTGGGGTCTATATGTTTTTGGTTGGTCATACTGGGAGCTGATGCTTCCATTTTGGCTTTGAGGATTTGAGTTTCTAGATGCTTGATGGAGGCTTCTAATTCACTGGTAGAGAAGTTTTCATGGCTAAGCGGAGATTCTGATTGGCTGAGAAGGTAGTTGAAATTTTTCCAGTTAGTCTTGTATATAGAGGAGTTTATTGGGAGCGAGTATTTGAAGTAAAAATTTAGTAGGATGGGGTTGTGATCTGAGTTAAGCTCAGGGATAGATTTAATGTCATAGGGGTAGTTGAAGTTATTTACTATTCTAAGATCTAGGGTGTTAGCGGAGTAGGAACCAAATCTAGTAGGGGAGTTAGGTGCTAGAATTTCGAGACCGGCCTGTTGGGCGAAGTGGTAAAGGGAATTGCCTCTTGGACTTTTACATCTATAGCCCCAGCTAAAGTGGTGAGCGTTGAAGTCGCCGCAAAAAATTAAAACCGGGCCTAATTGCATTAGAATTTCAAGATCAAAATTAAAATTAGAACTATTATTGCTTCGGGAGATATACACAGATGTTAAGATTAGAGGTTCCACATTTTTAATATTAATTTTAACCATGCTAGCTTCTACATGTTGTAGGACGGGTGGGGGGATCTCGCTTTGAGGTATACCGTTTTTGATTAAAATAGCGGTTCTTCCTCCTGACTGATTAATGCGATAACTATAGTACGAAAAGTAATTAGCCAGGAAGATTTTTCTTTGTGGTCTAAGGTGGGTTTCTTGCAACAATATTATATCGGGATTATACTTATTTACAAAATTACGGAAATCAAACATTTTATTTTTAATGCCATTTGCGTTCCAGTAAATAATATGAAGGCTGTGGCGATTGAATTTTAGGTATTATTTTTCAGCGCCTGATCACTAAAAGCACTGAGGAAAATTGCAAATTTTTCCGCTGGATCTTTTGTATTTTTTAATTTACTTAGTTCAATGAATAGTTTGGGGAAATTCTCTAACGAGCTGGTTAAACGCTCTCATTGCGTCAACAATGTTTGCTGGTTCAATTGGCTTTACCGTTTCAACCTGATCGCGACCCTGGCCGTCATGTGGCACCAACTCTTGGCTATGGTTTTTGCTGAAGTGGTTCGCGTATGATATATTTTTCCTAACAATGGATTGTGTTTTCAGGAAATAGTTATTTCTGTTTTGTGCTGCTGAGGGTAGTTTTGGAAATTTCTGACAACCTCTATAGGAGGCGATGTGCCCATATTCTAGGCAATTTATGCATTGAGGGGTTATCGATGGCTTCCTTTAGGGTGCAGGCGTTTGTTTCATGGTTTTTTCCCCATTTTAGACAGCACGCTTTAAAGCCGCAATTATGTATGGTGGAAGTTGTTACATTTAAAGCATTGCGTTACCATAGGGCGACCTTTAAAGTGCTCAACTGAAATACTTAAGTAGCAGATATGCTTGATGTTAAAGATTTCCACAGCAGCTTTAGTTTTAGGTAATTCAATCAGGAAGAATGATAGTGGCTCCTTCGTTCTAAACTTTGTAATTTGAGAGATTTTTATCACAGGAATATTTTTATCTGTTAGACTATTTTCCATTTCTTGAATACTAAAGCTGTGGGGGAGACCCTTAATTACGACTTTTAGTGGTCGCTTGTACTTTGATGTAATTACATAGTGCTCAAATTCATTAACATTGCAGAATTCTTGGATTTTTTTGTGTTGGTCTGTTGTTTGGGGGAAAATTTTTACGTCCTCATTACTGAATTTATTAGTGGTTTCACCACAGCTTTTATTGATAATTTCAAGTATTGCTTTGAGATTGTCTACCGCTTTTAACATGATCGGGGGTATTTTGGGATCAGTTGGTTTATCTGCATTTATCTCGGGTTCTTCAATAGTAAGACCGGCAAATCGGTTTTGAATGGGGATGTGGTTAACAGCTGGTTCTTTAGAGATAGTTCTAGAGACTTTCTTTTTAGAGGGGGATTGCAATTGATTACTTTCGCTTGCCTGATGGGGGAGATTTTTGGAAGTACAGTTAACGTCCTGACAAACACCAAGAGAATTTAATTCACCCCTGGCGTCTTCTAAGGCTTTGGCGAACTTCTTCCTGTGTCCATCATGCATCTCGGTGATGTGGTGTGAAGGACAGCAATCTTGTCTTGCTTTTATGTAGGCATGATTAAACATTTCAACTTGATAATTCAGTTTCTTGATAGAAGTGACTAGCCTCGCATATTTAGCACAGTGTTCACAGGGACGCTGCGTAGCATGTTGAGTGGTGTCGCATGACACATCGATGTTCGTCGAATCATTGTTTTGCGCTGCGCATCTTTTCTTATTTTGCTCCATCATCGACCCTTCCATAACTAATCCTAAAAAGGACGAGTCGGATCTAGGAGTTTCACCTAAGGTTGGCAAAAACTAAAACTGACTCCTTCCGGCAATCCGTCCCTTATATAGCCAAGTCAGGTCACGCCCACAAGCAAGGGGAAGCAACGCGGCGTTTTAAGTAAGAACGAGAGACTACTAGAATATTCATTTCGCCAAACCGATCCTGTTAGCTCCAAGCTCTTTGACGCCGTTGCCAATCGCTCTCCCTGTTTGCGCTTACTGCGACGTTCGCTCGCTTGTAACAATACTGCTGCAAAAAGAAAGACTGTCTTGATCCCACATAGCTCGATTGGCAGAGCACTGGACTGCAAATCCTTTGGTCCCTGATTCGATTCTCGGCCAGCGCATTTTATCCAAAGACTGGAATTTTAATTTGAAATTGATCTCATTATTTCTCTAAAATTGAGATGATTCTAGCACATACTTTACCATTCGAACTAGATGATCCTCGAATGTTCTTCATATGTTTAAAAGCTGATTTCTTCTCAGTTCTTTATTTGATTCTCCGGCGAGTTGCTTGGTGCTAATAAATGGAATTGTTCCTAACTATCCGTGTCTTTAATTGAGTCTTCGTGACAGATTTGGTGGAAGCACCGGGTAACAATTTTTACAAACGTGGATAATAGCAACAGCCTTCGCAGGAGCCTTCGTTTGAGAGGAATATGTCCAGAATTTGGACTTTATTCTCCACAAAGAAGAAAAACAAAAATGGTAGATGAGACTACGTCCAGGGTACTGACTCCTACATACCAACAACAGAGGAACCCATCGACCTTTCTAGGAGCCCCCAAAAAAGGCCCTTTAAATCGGATTGCAGAATACGATTGATTGGAAAAATTTAACAAATGAGACGACATGATGTACCACGCAAATGTGTATTTCTTCCTCGACGGTACTGCAAAACAGTGGTACATCAACAACGAGGATATCTTGACCTCTTGGGAAATTTTAAAAACCGGACTAAATGCACTTTTTGGTCATCGAAATAAATATACCAGAAAGTCGGAGGAACAAATGAAGTACAGAGCTCAGGGTTCGGGAAAAGTACGAAGTCATACATACAGAGTGTCTTAGTTCTCTGCCAAGAAGTAAATCCCTCGATGTCAGATGATGAAAAAGTGTCATACTAAATGAAAGATATTATGGAAGACATTTATCAGACTCTACTGACGAAGGAAATAAGCACTGCAGCTAATTTCATTAAATGGTGTAACTATATCGAGGATATGAAACAGAAGAGGATTGGACGAAGAAAGTTTGAGAGGCTTCCAAACGTCGTACTAGTAGCAGCCATTGAAGACGAGTTCAATTTGGTGTCCCTCATTAGAAGAATCGTACAAGAAGAAGTCCAACGAGTAATCAACCAAACACAGGACCCTACTGCATATTTGAATTCCTACTCCCAAGCCCCATCACTTGAAGAAATGGTTCAAGACGAAGTTGAAAAAGTCATACCCCCAGTTTCGGTAAAACCTGGTGAAATACAACGACGACCAGCATATGCGACTGTAACCAGGATATCAAGACTACCCGCTCAAAGATTACCGATGCACCTTAGAAAAACTGATCTTTGGCAACCAACTGACAACAGACCAGTTTGTTTCCACTGTGGAAGTCCCGGACATGGAGTATGCTACTGCAGAGGAAGGAAAGCCATTTTCGATAATTATCGCAACTGAAGACAATACTTGAATGAAATTGACGCTGAAGAAGAAACTCGACGACCAAACTTCATTAGACGTTCTACACCTAGTCAGACTATAGGCCGATCCCCAACACGCCGTTTCAGATCACCGTCGCCGGACCATCGACCAAGTCGATCCACAATCAGTAGGAACGAGGAAAACTAAACGAGGCGACCTTCAAAGGAGGTGAGGTCGCATGTTATGTAAATCCTCCGTTGGCCGCAAAGATGACTGGTAACCAACTAGACGTAATAATAGATAATTAGCCAATTCATGCTCTCATGGATTCTGGAGCTTCATTTTTCATAATCTCTGATAAATATCGTCGGTTCTTGAAGAAGGTACTGTTCTCTGAAGCCAAAAATGATGAAAGTCGCCGATGGAAATTTTGTTCGACCAATAGGAAAATGCACTTTGCGCGTCTGTATCAATAACTAGGAGCTGCCGTTTGAATTTATTGTTTTGCCGCATTGTAGTCATAACATAATCTTGGATGGGACTTTTTAGCAGCTTTCCAAGTCGTGATAGACTGCGGACAGAATGAATTATTACTGGAAGATGCTTCCCAAGATTCCACCGCAATGGACGCATGGAAGCTGTACGCCACAAAAGACTACACACTTAAATCTTGTTCTTTAACCAAAATAGCAGTATCAGGAATCCCAGTCTGGGCATGCATAAATGTGGTCATCGATGGCAATAAGCAGTTACTCTTCGAGCGCCATATTGCTTTAACCTTTAGTCGGCATTAATATTGGCGACCAGACTGGTCGCCAAAGGCGTCTAATAATTTAATAAAAATTTCTATGATTCATCATAAAATTCTGTCTGAATGCTAGAAAATGAAGCTTTTATGCAGAGACACTGAATTTCAAACGCATTCGTGAATTTTCCAGATTAAAGAAGCTTGAATACTTATTGCATTTTAAAATTTTGTATAAATGTTAGATAATTTATAATCATCTGAAAATTTGAATTCATTATGATAGCTAAGACTTCCAGTTTTTACAGCCTATTTGAAACTATAAGAAATTTTTGACAATAATTCTTAGTTTACATTATAATTCTCATAAGCAAGAGTAAATATATTTATTTAATATACTAAAGAGAAAAGATCTGAAATAACGACCATTCTAAATGTTATGCAAGAAGTATTAAGTTGGAAACTATGAAACAAATGTTTTCGTTTACTCTGTGTTCAGATGCGAATGAAAGACTTTTATTGTAACTTGTATTCAATATTTTTATTTGTAAAATTTAAAGAGTTTCTTTTTTGTCATTTCTTAAAATGTTTTCATGTTTGCATTCCATTTTTTTTCTCACCGAAATCTGAAGAAATTGAAACGCGATTTATACCTTGGAAGTCAAAAGGATTTAAAGCGTAGTTCTAGTTTCGAGAAGCATTAACTAGGCAGACGGGTCCAGTGACGGAAAAAAATTTCGATATTGGTTCCGGAAATTTAGTTCTGGCTATTCGAGTATCTTTAATTAGAACTCGAATAATTATATTAATTATAATAAGTCACATCTTTAATCTCTGGCAAGAAATTTACAAAACGTCAACATGCAAGGTGCCTAAAACTGATGACCGGAAGTATTTTAAGAAATTTAGAAATGTGAATAATAAAAAGATTAATGCTTAATACGTTCTCAGAGGAATCCCTTCCATTTGAATACAAAAGTCTGATATAGTTAAACCAATTAAAAATAGAACAATATTAAAAAAAGATTTAATAAAAAGAGGTAATTGACCACAAAATCCTAACTCAAAGAGGGTTCGAAGTATCCCATAACGTTAAGTCTGTTCATTTCTCTTTTCAAAGTCTAGTGATATTGAAACCAAATATTTCTGCACACAAAAGAATTACGTATTTCAGTTTCCAATGCAGATTTTTGTTTAAAAATCTGCATTGGAAATGCTGTAGACTGCAGTAGATCTACCTTTGCAAAATCAATTTTGTTGTAATGGTACAAGTATTTTACAATACTAGTTGACGGATAAGTCAAAAATTGACCATTCTTTCTAATGTTTTGCTTAGACTGCTCGTAAGTGCAATAGGACGATAGTTTCGAGGAGATGTTGAATATTTCTCTGGCATCAAAAATGGATTGGTAATAGCCTCCTGCCATTAGCAACAAAGGCAATTTTGAGCAAAATACTCATGGCGGCCTACAGAAAATTTATTAGGAAAATGTTGTTCCATTTCTGCATCAGATGTAGATGGGCAAATTGATAAAATAGAATCTGAAGTAATTGGGATATCAGAAGGATCTGGAGTTTTAAAAGGGACCTCAGTGTCAAATGTTTTGACAATTGTTGGAGATTTGCTTTCTTTTGAAATTGAGTTAAAGCAAATTCAGAACCCTGTTATTGACATACAGATAGAAAATGTTTTATCGAAGTAAAGCTAGTTTCAGTTTTTTTTACGAGTTATTGGTATTTACTGATGCATGAGCCAAATGTTTACAGATCCAAGTACTGAAAGTTATTATGCCGGTAACCTCTAGCTGAGAACCAGTACAATTTAATCTTGATTTAATGGCAACACTATAAAAAAAGATCAAATTCGGGTGTCCTATCTAAAAAAACTTTATTATTTCTTGATATAAAATATTTCTTTTATCTTTCATACTTTAAATTTGATTTCCCATCTTCCATTTAAAACAATCCCGAGAATAAGCAGGGTTGGGCCCCAAGAAGTTTAACCATTTTTGTAAGCTACAAACCGAGGATTCATGATCCTTAGCTGAGCATTTAGCACATTGAAGGTTGCCACGGTAAGTTCCTTATGAATGGTCGAATCTCTAATATTTGAAACAACGCAGAGAATTCGTAGCATAAGATTTAACTTCAGAATGCACATAGCCAGCCTGTATAAATTTAGGAAATCATCGCTACTCTAGATTACAATAACATGTTTTGTTGAAATCAATGCAACGTTACGTTCAATTTTCATACAACCACCTGCACAAACGTTTTTAGAATGCAATCCCTGAATGAGTTCAGACTCCGAACTATCAAAAAGATCGAAATCAGAGATGACACTGAGAAAAATTCAGTGTACTCTGAGGATTACCTCTACAGGAAAGCATCCGAGTCTTGCAAATTTTTGCATAGCAACAATCTGGGCTTTGATGAGATCTCAATTGAAAGATTCCCAGACAAGAGTTTTTTAGCAGTTTTTAAATAACCAATAAATGAAAATATTAATCTTTGAACAAAAAAGTACGATACTTTATGTAAGGTATTTGGTGTATGTAATAATAAAAATCTTGCATCTTCTGTTATATGTAGACAGGTCAAAGTGTGACAAAATGCATGCAAAAAGGCAAACGAATTTGAGCTCCGATGGCACCACCCACCACGGAGGGCAAAAAGTGAGGTCAGTCTCCGGCTTTGATTACCTGAAGCCTCTGCGCTTACCTTGATGCTAGCCAGAACTTATAGGCTTAGAGTCACTTCCCGGAACGTCTACCAACATAAACACGGAGCCCCAGAAGGTAAAGACTTCGTTTGATCCCCTAGAGAGAACCAGCCATATGGCTGGGATATCAGTCTATTGATGCACCGGAGAACAGAATACATCACCCATCTTATGGATCGACACGCACGGAAATCCGGGCTTTTGGCAGTCCCTGAGAAGCAAGAAGTAGAGTAGCGACAGCTTCTCATGAAGAGCTCTTTCGATAGTAATCCAGGGATAGAAGAACCTAGCAGAAGGCGAATAGGTTAATAAGCAAAAGGCGTTTAGGAGAGTAAAGGTGCAAGGGAGTAAAGATCTCTGTAAATCTTGGATGCAGGGCACCCTTCCTCACTTATAGTAGATGAGCCTCCGAACAAAATTTACAAAGACATTCTCCGGCAAGACTAAGAAATAAGAGATGGAAAGAGAAATGAAAAATATCTTTTATCATTGCTCTAGATTTTCTTTATTTTTTAGCTTAAAATAAATACTTCATTGAAACAGAAAAATTCGATTCGAGTAATATATTCTACTCCAAATACGTTTCAATTATTTAGAACAATAAGAATCCAATTACAGATGTGGAAATTATTTGTGAGATCTTAAATTAATGAAAAGATCACGGGAACACACTTCTGCATTAAGTACATTCTAACTTAAGTATATAGCAAGAAATATATGAATGAATAATAAAGTAGGGGATACCGGGATAGGTTGACACCAATTTTGTGTACGGATTTTTCTAATTTTTTGATAATGATTAAATAGCTGATATGCATATTAAAATATTCTTACATCCTTTGGCTAATATAATGAGGAATTAATAACAAAGTGGTTAAAAAATAAGCTAGAAATATCAAGTTGAATGAACAAACCCTATCGGTGTCAACATGCCCCGGAACCGGGGTAAGTTGACACCAAACGTGGGGCACGTTGGTATTATATATTTGTATTTTTTTCTTAATTATATTGTTGGTATTTATCTAAAAAGAAAATAAAAATATATATTTGAATAAGCAACATTTATTGAACTATTGCTTAAATAATTAGATTTAACTAAATATTGCCCATTTTTTTTCAAATTTAGGAGCATTTAAACAACGACAACGAATTCAGATGGACTTAACATTGCAAAAATGATTTTGGTCTCTTTGTCGCTCCAATATCAAAAGGTAATTGCGGAATCATTTTTAAATCAGCCTAGTGATACAACTGATACCTAAGCGTTATTTGAGAAAATAAACGAGTTCGTCATTTTAAAACTTTTCTTCGGGAATCTCACCTTTCATTCTTGGCTACCCTTTTTATTCAAAACTCAAGCGGTGAATTTCAAGATTATTTTTTCATCTTCAATTTACATTTTTAATAATTCAAAATGATTGACCTCTGGATCTTTTTCTAAATTCAAATAATCGGATTTCTCAATCAAATCACAGTTGATATCAATATGGGCTTCATCTTCTCGAGACCTCTATTCTTCTTCACTCTATGAATGACCGATTTGATTCCTGAATTTAGTTTTCTTTCTCTACATTTCATGTCCGCATTCCTGTGTTCGGTCATTTTTTTCTTCGTTTTTTTAGTAGTACATTATTCTTTGTTTTTAATATTTTTACCTTAACTGCTTGTTTTTCTGCCTGAAGTGCGTTCTTCACCGGGGTATGAGACAAAATAGAAGCCTGCCTCTTCCCTACGGCATTTTGTTTCCCTTGTCTTATACCAGCCTTTTGTAATGGGCATAGTTCTTAAAACGGTGAAAAAATTTGTGGGATCAAAACTTCAGGTTCTGGGGATGATAAAACCTACAGTAATGGAATGTCATTTTTTTCATGCTCTACTTTGGAAATTTCATCGGGATCCGTAGATCCAGATTAGAACAAATGCAATCCAAAGCCAAAGAATCATTCTGAGACATATTAGAAGTATTTTAAGGGAGGTCTGTTACGTAATTGGGAAGAAATTTTGAATCGGAGAATATATCTGGATTCAGTGGACTTATTCCAGTAGCTTATTGCGAAGCCGGCTGTTATATTGTTCTCAGTGGTAGCCAGTGGGAGAGTAGGCGTTATGGTATCGGGAATATCGTAAATCTTCATTGTTTTTCCAGGATTGTTTCACTGCCATGAATCACATGCTCTGCTCCAGTATTTCTTTAGAGGGCCGTATTCACTGCGATCCAGAGGTTGCAGCGAGGTGGAAATCTCAGCACCTCAACTCTGTTCCCTTTCAAATAATTAAAAGCTAAAATCGAAAGATGAGGTCATGATTGTCCAGTAGCAGTAGTGAAAGTCTTTCCTTTGTCGACATAATGTACAGAACGAAATGTTCAGCAAAGTGCATAAAATGCTTTTCCTCCATTCATCCTGATGGATTGCAACATCCAGTACTACCTGCAGATACCCTTTTGAGGAGGTGATCTCTGAAATTCACACATGGAAAAATGAAGAGAGAAGGAAACTTGTTTCCTACAGCAGAAACAGTAACAGTCAACGTTACAAGAGTTCCTCTTTCTGCAGATGTCATTTTGTCAATTGATTTAAATCCTTGTCGTGGTACCACCCTATGGGACATAATAAAGTAATTACAAGATGCTTTCTCACAAATATGCTTATAAATATCCAAATATTAAATGTAATATGAGAGAATCTTCCTTTCTAATAATATATATTTTAGAAATAAAACCAGTGAGTAGTAATATCCACTTTCCGAAGGAAAAAAAATTATTTGACCTCTAGTCAATGCTAATCCAAAGGAAACTGACTGAAAATTTATCAGCGTATGAAGACATACTTCGTTTACTTTAACCCCACTTTTGCTGCCATCTAGTGTTTTTTACTTGCGCTATTCGCAATGGGCCAACTTGCCCCGGGTGCCGCCTAGCCCCCTAATGATTAAAAAGGAAAAGCGATTCCTCGTGAGTTGATAATGCAATGTTATCAGACTTTCACAAAATGCTATTTTTTAAAAAAAGGAAACAAAAGTTTATAAAAGTTTTTCCTCTAATTTTCTTTATTTAATAAGCTTACAAATAGACAGGATATTAAATTAAAAAAAAATCATAATATTGATATAAAATATTATTTGATCGAGGATTGAGCATATTATTATGTTTTAATACTTTAATTATAAAATTAATTTTCAAAAATAAATATTCATCTAAACTTTTATCAGCTGCTCCCGAAATTTTTAATTTAAGCTGGTTTTATTGATCATAATCTCTACACTTTTCTAAAAGTTTCGATTATACGCCTCCAAATAAATAACCCACCTCCAAAATATTTATCTGTTACTTAATTGCAACTGAGAATACAATTTAAGGCATACATTTCGAATTCTTATTTAATCCTGTTTCATTGCAAATAGCATTATGCATTAACATTTAGGGAAAAGTTATTTATCCATGACTCAAATAAAAATGTGAATAAAGGAAAGTAATAATAGAATTATCTTTTCTTTGCATTTACATTTATTGAGATGCTCTCCAAATAAGTTTTCTCATATATTTGTGGTTATTTTAACTCGTTTGCTTACGATTTTACACTTGGGGTATTTATTATTTTGCTCAACCATTTAAAATAGGAAAAAGTAGGGGTTGCATTTGGAAAATTTGTACATTAAGTAAAAATATATATGAAATCGCTTCTTATGCGAATGCACTTTTCAAGTTTTTTTTTAAAATTTTCTGAATGATATTTTTAAACTTGCAATAACAAGTCGCAAATGTATATTAATGGACTGTACGTATTTATTGAACAAACTTTATCCGATTTAAAACTTTATTTCCTCTACATATTGTGCAGTAATCTTTTATCAATTTACTATGGATTTTGAGTTTATTTTGTTTCATTTGCCGCAGAGATCCATTGAGATAATATCTTATTTTTGTTTATATGTAGTAACAACATTAAATACTTATAACATGATTAAAATTTTCATAAACCATCAGTTCTTCCCCCCCCCCCAATTGAAAAAATCTATACATTGTCGATTTCTTTTTTGTTTTATATGTGGTAAATGATGATATTTATTTAAATTTCTGTGTCCTGACCAAACATAAAAAAGTTTTATTATCAGTTTGCTAACCAACTGCATGTTCCATTTTCTATCTATTTTAATTTATCTAGGCAGAAATTTTTTATTGCATAGAAAATTTATAAGCAAACATTTTTTTTGAAAACTATGTAATCTGTAATTACATAATTTGTATTTTTTTTCTTTTATTGAAGGAGAATAAAAGAAAGTTTATTTATTTTTGAGGCTTTAGAGAAGCTAACATCAAGAACAATAGTATTTTTAAAATTGTATTTGAATGATACTTTAAATTGTACTTGAAAATAATTTAATTTTCTTTTCATAATCTAAACTAGACTCAAGCAAAAATTTCTTGTTAAAATATAAAGAAGTATAATGATTTTTTTTAAAGACGAAATCGAAGGAAATCCTTAAATTTTCCCCCTTAAATCCTCTCAATCCAACATTGTATTCATTATAAATTATGTTGCCCTATCATAATAAAACGTCGATGCAAATATTTTAACTAATATAATTACAAGAAATCCTTAATTGTTTATTTAAATTTAAACATACATAGCTTTAAATTCTATAGAGAAAAAGGAAGATTACCAAGCTATAAAATATTTGTGAATATGATTTCTCTTGTATTTATTTAAAATGCTTGCATCCATGTGTGGATGGTAGAAGGTTGCTAAGCAACATACCACCCCTCTGAAACCAAGTTACGACTATAAAATTGAGGCAAAAGAAAACCTAGAAAAATAAAACAGAGCCTTTTGATATTCTAAAACTTTATCAAAATGTTTTGATCCAATTGAGAATCGAAATACTGAAAGAAACTGGGCGTATAGTTCGAATGTGCAACAAATATTTTAGATGGCTTATGAAGTATTCAAAATTTCTTTGACGGAAACGATTCTCACTGAAATAATGTGCTTCGCTGAGCTCTACCCTAATACTTGAATTTAAATGCAAGGAATAAAAGATGGTATTTGAAATAGGATACAAAATTATCTAATAAAAGTGTTTTACCTAACCATTGGCTTTCCTTTTAAATTATCTGACAGTTTTATTTGGATCAAGAGCAGAACCCAAAAATTTAAAAGAAAAAAGAAAAGATGTACTAGGTTTTTATTATTTTCATGATGATATTTTATTTAATGTAAAACGAATGTTTTCATCATAAAATAGTAATGTTGATATACGGCACATGTAATTTACTGAATAATATTTTTTTAATCTAATTTTCAAAAACTGTTTCATTGCTCAAATTAATTAGTGACTTGTGATTATAATGTCGTATTTTGCTGTACGACTAGAACAACGTTAGACTCGATAAATGTTTCAGAAAGTAAAACGAGAAAATATATATTTAAAAGACATTTAAAGCAGTAATTAATATTTCTCGTGATATTGTTATCATCGCTTGACAACTGAAGGTTTAAAAATTCTCAACCTCAAAAATAACTTAAAAAAGTAACATTTTAAATTGAACTGTCAATTAAAACAAAGTTTTGGTAAAAACGATGATAAAATAAAAAAGAAAGAGAAGAATGAGGCCTGTTACAACCAACTGTTTCGACAATTTGTATTTCAGTGGCCACCTGACTTTATCCACCCTCCATTTTTGAAAGAAATAAAAAATAACTCATTTAATACACATCCCGTATGAGGAAGATCCTGCGACAAATTTCGCCAACATCAACCACTAGAACCGTATATTCTAAAATTCCCAGCTTCCTATGAAAGCTCTTTGCTCTAGATATACCATTAATAAAACGCCTGTCCCTCACCATTCACCATTTCTAAGGGAAATTCCAAGAACTGTTCCTCATTACACATTCTATATATATATAGAAACTTCGACATAGTCCTCACACATCCGTTAAATTAATATGAAAATTTTGGCTTCAGATCAATACTTGCAATCTTTAGATATGACATTAATATTTCCAAAAAAAATATTTATAAATTCCTTTAACATAAACAAATGAACCAATTTCATCACTTCGAGGCATAATAGAATCATTATTGTGATGTGTAACCATATTCGATTAATCTGACGAACTTGAAGGCACTCGAAAAAATCTAAATACATATAACTTCGTAACTGTGTTTGACCGGACAATCTCTCTTGTAGTTGATACGTCCTACTATTAATAGTTGGAGTTACCCCACATCATTTTTGTACCCACCAGGGTGCCAAAAACCTGTCCCCATACTAGAAAATTCTCATTTCCACGTTGGCGTCCCCTAATGACCGAGGAATAATTTAGAATAATATAGCATTTTTTTGTGCCATTAAATGGGGTTAAAATTTATTTTTGAAATTCAACTAGATTGAAAACGTAAATTGTTAATGAAAAATTTACATTTCTATTTTTATTTTTATTTATTATTTGTTGCAATTTGAAAAATAGATACGTTTTTGTTTCCAATGTTATCTTTATTTTGTTCCTATGTTAATTAGAAGAAAAGTTATGACAAGTTGTTGTCATGTAACTAATGCTTCTTTATAAATATTCAAATACTTTATATGTACTTTCAGAAGAAAAACTTTATCCATAATTCCATTGCAACGTCATATATCATTAAATATTCTAGATATCTTTATGAAGTTTATAATTAGACCCCGTTATGTTATGATGAATATAATAAAGTATGTATTTAATAGTGAATGCTATAGAAGTGAATTTATAGTTTAAAAAATATGTAAATATTGAAAAAGGGCTTCAATTTCATAGATAATTCCATATAATACTCACAAAATTATTTTTGTTTAAGATATTAGTTAATTATAATCTAAAATATGTAACACACACACACACACACACACACACACACACACACATATATATATATATATATATATATATATATATATATATATATATATA
>JAOUZG010041477.1:0-26941 GCA_026289955.1 Argiope argentata | reverse complement strand
TTGAAGCTATGATTATGTTAGCAGTTTTTCCCATGCATTTAATAATGAAAATAAATAGGAAATACAAATGAAAAAGCTAACCTTATATAGAGATATAATATTATATTATTAGAATTAAAATGTGCAAGTGATCAAATTTAGAACTATTTCAGATAATTTTAACATTTGTTTATTTTCCTTAGAACAATAAAAAAATGTAATTTGAAAATTTATAGATTAAGATTGTGGTAAAATAATATGCGATAATAATAATTAAGAAAATCATTGAGTTAAAATTAAAATAATGAAATCTTTCATTCTATGAAAAGCAAGTGTTTTATGGAATTTTAAATTTATCCAAATAAATAGCAAACAAAAATATTCAAAAGCAAAAAAGAAAAATAAACTACTAAAAATATTTATTTTCATTCGTTTGAAAAAAATTTGAAATTTTAACTATTATAACACTAAATTATAGGGTTTAAGGAAACCAAAATTTCAATTATTAGCTGCAAGTGTTCAGTAATAAATCGCCCAATGATTGACATTTGGCCTCCCATGCATTGGGAAATGGTTGGTTAAGTTTAGCCCTTTGCTAAAATACATTGGGTCGTCCATTTCTAAAATATACAATGGCAAATGGTTGGTATTGGGTCTCCCATTGTTAGAATTTACTGGGAAATGGTTGCCATTACATCTATCATTGATAAAACACATCGGGAAATTATTGGAATGACATCGGTCATGATAAAACACGTCGGGAAATGTTCTGCAAATTCATCGAAAAGAAGTCGGCGCGATCATTGCGTGGCGTTCCGCCGTGGGACATGACCAATGTCTGCGCGAGATCGACTTCCGATCTCGGCCCGACGTCGCGCGTTGTGTGTTACGATGTGTGATCAATGGTTGGCCTACGATCTTTTGCTGCTTGGGTATCCCCCGTTTTTGATATCACAAGGTTTTTTCTTAGGTTGCCCCCCATGGTAGCAAATTTAAAGACGTATTAACGTCAAAAGAATGCTAATTGTTGTTTCCAACTTCACAATTCCTCTTATTCTTATTCTTAGTTTTAATACGAAGTCTCCATTATTATTGTATAATATCATTGTCATTGTACTTTGGTTGGGACTAAATGTAGATCATTTAAGTTGGTTGGCATGATTAAATTAATCTCATTAATCTTATCTATCTATGCAGTTTCGAGGAATTTTGAGGAAGCTTACGAAAGGAGGGTGATATTTTAAATCATGACTTAATAATAATAATAATAATAATAAAGGAATCTAATCGATTTGCTTTGATAGCAAAGTGCCGAAATTAATTCGTAGAAAAATTGTGAAATCAGTTAAGTTGTTGAAGGGGAGGATTCTCTGAGTATTTTTTTCCCAACATAAAATAATAAACATATTTTTAATCTAAATTTGTCTAATAATTGATACTATAATCATCTCGATCTGTAATGTACCTTTTACAAAACATCCTCCACAATTTCAGAGACGAACTTGTATAAAAAATAAAAATTGAAGCATTTTGATCATTATATCATTTATTTAGTGTCTGTAACTTTCCACTTCTATCAGGAGTTTTCTGCTGAGAGAACGTACAATAAAGTAATGTTATTGAAAGCTCTCTGAAACATTTAGACGATTAGAAAATGGCACCAAAGATTTGATATAATTTTCTATTCATCTCCATATGACCCCTGCTAGCATTAATTTCATTTATATAAATAAAAATGAATCGAAAAATGCAAAGTTAAGCGCAAAACTGGAGAATGGCTGTACCGATTCGGCTAATTTTTTTAAATATCGTCGTTAAGACACGAGAAAAGATCTTATATAGAGCAAAAAATAATAAAAAAAACTGCCAGGAAAATAGCTAAAATGGCAATTCTCTTACTTTCCGGCCAAACATCTTCTTTTATCCCCCCCCAAATGAGTAAGATTGAAAGAAGTAATAAATTAGGGTTTGTTTAGAAAAAAATAAGCGAAGTCAATTGGTTTTCATCTATATATTCTTAGAAAACAGGAAGTTTAAAAAAAGGAAGCAGAGACCTTGTGACCTTACCGCCAATCCCACACGGCCCTCATATCTGAATAGAATTAAATGGAGTTCATCCTTCCTGCCCTTCGTGAAAAGAAATCTTGAACTGTCACTTCCTGTCACATTAAATTCAGGTGATTCTAAAGCACGATCATATGGTAAGGGCAATTTTCATCTATCCCATCCGAGTTCATTTGTCTTGACTAAACCTTATTTCAGCATTTCAATCTCATCAAAACTTTCTCATCTATTTAATTTCGTTCAATTCCATTTGAAATTAAAAATAAATCACATAATACATGCTGTGAATGTGTTAAATGATACTAGCTTTAAATTAAGTAAATGTGGATATTTTTATATTTTTAAAAGAAATGTGAAGAGACTACTGTCTAGAATTTTTTCTCCCATTCTCCTCATTAACGTCTTTCTGCTGATTCACTGATCAGATTCTTTTAATCTGAGAATTCCACATATATTTCTTTGACCAAGAAAATATGTCACAAATTTAACTGCAATTTATCTTGAGGGATTTCATATTACCAGTGATTATTTCCCATTTCAGTAAAATCACACTTTGTATTCCATTTCAAATAACCCTTTCACAAAAAAAAGGTTTAGTTCTAATATTTTCTTCATTCTAATGAGTAGTTATTTAGATATCACTTCAAAGAAACCTTCATTGTTATAGGCTTGAGAATGATTAAGTTAAATATTTAACTAATCAATAAATTTATAAATCAACTTTCAGTTCCAAAACAAAGAAAAATCAGTTATTCAATGGAATTATAGAACCTTGATCAGAAATGAGCAGAGCTTTTACTATAACTTTTGTCATGCACATTTCTGAAATAACGTATACCTCCAAATGCTTTTGAACACCAATGAATACTTGGGAATTAAAATAAACTTTTTACAACTGTTGAAATTATTTTTTAGGAAAGGAAAAAGCCTTAACCATTTTTAATTCCGATTTCCACTGTACCCATTCGCTTTTTATTTCTGATTAGTCGTCTTTGGTTAGACAGGAGTAATACTGTCTAAAATATTCAATTAGATATTTATGTGCCTTCATACCTTAGTTGCTTCTTGAGCAAAATATATTGAAACTTCATATTTTGATATTCACATAACTCGTATTATAGAAGTTTAATTTTGTTTACCTCATTGTACCTATGGTAATATGTCTATCTAATTTTCTGCCTTCCGGCGTAAAATTTAAATTTAAATTTGGAATAGAAGAGATAAAACTTCAATTAGTACGAATAATTTTTGCTGAAACCAAGCATATTTTTAAAAATATATATATTTATAAATAATAGAATCATTTAGCAATGCAATTTTGCTTGTGAAACAGAATATATTTTTTTAATATATAAAACATTTATAAGAGTTATTCAATGAATATGTATATGATTCCTAATAAAAAATAAAGTTTTAACTTCAGATGAAGATCGGTACATATTATTTTATTTCAAACAGTAAATAAAATTATGAAAATAAATTAATTTTTTTACAAAACTTAAATACCATTATTCCTTTCAGTAGAACTACCTTAACAATATAACGTTTCAATTTCCTTCAATCAAGCTTGAATTATTATTTTTTAAGACACTAAAAATAAAGTAAATATAGAGACAACGATTAACGAATCATCTTTAAAAATCGTAATGTGTACAACGATCTTTTTCTCAAGTTTATTATTGTCTTGAACTCTGAGACTCTGTTGAGGTCAGTTGCTCTGAAGGGATTCCAACCATCGATGTCCACTCCACCACATTAGTGATCCTACCGACATTCCTCTGGTCAATCGATCAGCTGGGTTCTCCACACCTGGGAAGGGGAACCATCTATCAGGAACCACACAATTATGAAGTTCAACCACTCTATTTGCCTCAAACTGCTTCCGTTCTGCCGCTGAACTCTTAATTCAATGCATACAAATATAAGATTGACTCCACATAATAACCCTTTTCACCCAATTCTTAAATAAATAAATACGTTTTCCTACTCTCTAGCACCAACCAACACTCTCAACAACTAAAATCTAGCAAATCTTTCTTTTTTCAACGGTATTAATCTACTTATTGTCATAACAAAGTGTTCATCAATCTCACCCGATGAATTTTCCCACTTAAAATACGCAACTGCCCCTTATACAACCTGCTATTCATCCCAAAATATATGCATATACGTTTCACTAGCTTTCTTATTCCATTTAGAAATACAACATTTATCAATCTCACATGTTTCTCACATAATCTGACAACTCTGAATCCCAATCAACACTTTTTTCCCAAATTTCCGGCATTAAGTTTCTTATGAAATAAAACCCAAAGCCTCAAAACCCCTACCAACAACATTCAACACAGACCACTTTGTATTCTTTTCCGACTACAAGCTATTCAACAAAGGCGCGTCAATATCCTCGAAATCCCACATTAAATCCAAAACCTTCAACTTAGAATCTTGCTCAGACCTAAATCCATCACTTAATCCATTTCGAGTCCTTTATATCCACAACTCCTCAGAATTCGTACACAGCTTCCTAAATCTCTCGAATGATTTTATTTGAACCATTTTTTATTATTGGATCTCGCTGTTTGATAATATATATATTTCTGTTTTTAAGTGTTGATCATCGACTCTCGAAACAGTGAAGGAACACCCAAATCTTTGGACTCGTTGGAAGATCTTTCATCACCACTCCTTTTACATGGTCTATGACCTCTTTCACACAAGTACTGCAAGTGGGATTGTGATCCACAAATGATTTTAGTGTAAACCTTTTGCATCACAATACTTCTTGTGACCTTTTCCGAAGCATCTCCTACACTTGTATTGATCATAAAGTGACTTATATTTCTTCTGCAAGCTTAATTTACAATCTTCCTTTCTATGGATGTCTTTAGAACAAAAATCGCAGAATTTACTTGTCTTAAATTTACTTACTTTAAATCGCAATTTTTTTTTACTTATTATTATTTACTTATCGGCTTAACGCTGCCGCAATAGACCCATCTCTATAAAAAGGTGAATATTGGGTTTTCTTAAAAAGAGGACAATTACATTTGGTAGCAGGTATCAACAACTCTGTATTCCGAAAAACATCTTTCGCGTGTCCCTATCTCTCCTGTCAAAAAAATTAGCAAATCGGATACCACTGGCTACCCCACTTTCTTTTCAACCTGCATTATATTAAACAAAAACACCAATTCAACAGGTATTCATGCATCTAGATACAATAAGTTAACACAAAAATCAATATCGATTTCCAATTATTCTAAATTTCTTATGCTATCGTTAATTTCAGCAGAGAGATTGCGTAATCCCACGATGTCATTTATCCTCCAAATAAGCTGTAACGACAAAAACGTGTTTATGTGAGCTAAGATCACGGCCTATCTTTCAGTATCTCAACTGATTTATCATAATTTTCATTAATAAAAGTTAAACCAGAAATTGCCTTAGGCGCCACCCATTAACAACGATATTAAATAATTACATTTTTCAACATTCTATAAAGAAGTTTAATCATGCACAACCACCTCAAACTATGGTCAAAGCTCCTGATTTTTTTATTATCACCATCAAACCTATCTTAATCAATTTTAGGCAACTTAGTACTACTAGCGTGTCGAGAAAATACAGTTGCATTCCCGTTATTGCACCTATGCTTTCAATAAATCTCTGCATTTAACCCTTGCATCTAAAAATAGAATCGTTATATTCCAGTTCAGGTTGAACTTCCTCTTCCAATTCTATTAATTTCTTTTGCGTATGAATTTTTTCGTCCAAACGCATGCCGTTCCACTTCTCTTTGAATCAAAATTTTCAGTTTATTCCTCAAGACATCGATGACCGGAACCTCCCTCTCAAAATCTATCTCCACATTTTTAATAACATTCATAATTGCCACTCTCACTACACCTCTATTTTTTTCTATTTCTCTCAAGTAACTCGCCTACACTCATTGTAAACACCGATAAACAAATCGCTAAATCCTTTTGAGCCGATGTACCAGAAAAATGTTTCTTTTTTATTCTTACTACACTCTAAATAAATGACAAAGAAATAACTGAAACTCATTTAATCAAATATAAGTTACAATAACATAACCAACATCAAACTAAACTTACACAACTTTAAAATCAGCGCATCAAACCTCTGAAACTATCCCCCAGCTCCACCAAAACTGTTAAGTTGCCTACAAATGTTCCACATCACAAACAAGCCACTGGTCGTAAAATGCGCCTCCCCCCTCACATTCATTGCATTTTCCATTTATATCACTGCAAATAGCAACACCTTCTATCGTGATAAGTGGTGTGCTCTGGTGGCACATTTCTCAACAGAAGTGATACTACATGTGCGGCAAAAATTAAAGTGTAGTAAAAGATCGGAAAGAAATGTCACGCATCCAGACAAAAGCCTGTTTTCACACAGCATTTACAACGCAAATTAAACAGAACTGGATTACACTGATGAACTATGGGAGTGAAAAATGCTTTGGCGAGGAAAAAAAATCGAAATAAGTATTACAATTTTGATTGAATTTAATACTGATGATACTGACAAGTTGAAGTCCTTTGTAATAAGAAGTGTAGTAAAACCCTCGTTTTAAAAACTGAAAAACTGAAGAAAGTAGGTAGAAAACAACAAAAAAACCATAGATGATTTCTACAATATTTACAGACGTTTTGGCTTCTTTAAATAAATATTTGAAGATTAAAAGAGAAAAATTCTACTGTTTATTAATCACATGTCCCCTTTTGGGCAATTTATAAAACTTCGAAATTATATTTGGCTCGCAAATTGCACAAGTGGGCTTCATTTACTAGAATTTGGTACCACTCCATCTGTAAAACTATAAAACAGAAATTTTCTTATTAAAAAATGTAACATTGTTGGACATATATATAAAATAAAATTGCACAACTAATGTTTTGAAGGCTCTATATTTTTGTCATGTTCTTACTATATTTTAAAAACGCTATTGAAAAAGTCTTTCAGAAGACAGGATTTCCCTTGCATATAAAAAGAAAATGTTAAGGAAATCTTCTTTTCATTTGGTCCTCCTGAATAATTCATAGCGTCAGAAGTCCTGGAGTAGACTTTCACGACTGTGTTCACATGCGACGGTGGACTGTATCTGGTCAACTGATGATGTTGATGATTTATCTGAACAAATAAGAAATAGTTCCGAAACCATAGTCGATATTGAAATTTCCCTTACAAACTTTATTTTTTCTGCTTACTATTATATTTTGGAAACTGCGTGAACATACCTAATGAAGAAGGATGCAAATGGCATATTATTCTTTCCTTCGAAAAAGAATATTTTCATTGAAATCACGGACTTCTTCGAGCTTTATTCGATAATTATTTAAAGAATATAAATAAAAGATTATGTAATTATTTGTTGTACTGCATAAAAAGTGTACAATTTCTATTTTTTTAAATTTCTTCGTCAGGACTTTTTAGTATCGTAATTGAGGAATTTATTTATTTATTTTTGTTTTGGACATCGATATTGCGGACGCCCTAAAATTGAGGAATAAAATATAAGGTCTCAGTGAATTAATTGAATTGCAGACAAAATAAATTTTTTGAGGGTGTTATTTAATTCAAGTTACATAAAATATTTAACAGAAAGATCCGTGGAATCAACTGCTCACCAAATGTGGCTAGTGATTAATAAAATGTATTTAAAAAAATAGCTGTGTTTCAATTACTTCATGAATTTAAAAACGTAATCAATTGTTTTTCAGGTGTTTATGGAACCAATCTTTAATTTTGAATAAATATGAACCCAGACTGCTTATTTTTTAAGTATTTGCTTTTATGACTCAATTTTAAATAAAATTATCACACACACATATATATGCATATCATATACATACGTGTTGCGTTTTCATACCATATTTATGTAATTATACTACTAGCTTTTAAAGTGGATAAAAATGATTGCTAAAATGAGTACTTTATATTTTAAAGAGGATAGAATTAAAAAAAACATATATACTTCTGATTAAAATAAAAATGCAATGGCCTTCTATAATGCTGACAGTAGGATGCATTCACTTTTTAATTTAATGTTAACTTTTCTTTTAGATTTTTCTTTCTTTTGAATGTTACGTTTAAACCTATTGATCAATGAAATTTTGTGTTCTCAAACAGATTTCAATGATTAATTTTACAAATTCGAATTATCGAATGCTGCCATTCTCCCATTTGACTACCAAGATTTATTTTGTGAAAATCATAGAACCAGACTGGTTGCAATTAAATCATATTTATATCTTCAATTACTTCACATTTTTTTTTAAATCTTTAAAATATACTGTTTTTGTTAAAGGGTTTTTAATTGATTCGGAAAGAATTACATTCTTCCATGTCAGTGATTCCAAGGAATAAACCGTCACGCTTAAAAGAAAGGATGCGATGACATTATATCAGGTTAACTTTTAAATAAATTTTTTTCTACGCGTCTTTTCGAAGTTGAAACACATGAAATGAGCTTCTGGAAATAACATTTTAAGTAAAGGTTTTACACTGTCCGATTTCCTAAGTTTATTTATAAAGTTATTTCAGTTTTTTACTTTCTTTAAGTGATGATACAAGATCGACATAAAATAAATTGTCTCAACTTTTGGCTTCATTACTTCATGAGAGTGA
Source organism: Argiope argentata (assembly GCA_026289955.1). Classification (NCBI taxonomy): domain Eukaryota; kingdom Metazoa; phylum Arthropoda; class Arachnida; order Araneae; family Araneidae; genus Argiope; species Argiope argentata. Next base: position 18,244 of record JAOUZG010041477.1, on the reverse strand, counting down.
CAAAAAATTCCATTGTCAGTTTACATGAGTAATATCTCTTGTTTAAATACCGAGAGTAAATCCGAGTTTCGGAAATGAATTAAATGTTTTTCTCTTTCGAATTTCTTGAATTCCTCCAGCAACCGAAAATACCAAAAACAGGCATGGTTTTATCTTAAAATATTTTTTTAAGAGTGCAGCATTGATTCCGAAATAAATATTTTTTTAATCTTTGGTTTATGTAACACAAGAAATCTCTTCTTGTTAACGAAGCAAATTCTAAGGATGCAATAAAATGAGAATTAATTGTGATAGAACGAAATTTCTGGTCTTTTAATTTGGAATACAGGAGAAAAGAATTAAAAAAAATCTGGACTGGGTTAGATAAAATTATTATCTAAAGGATACCATCGTCTTCTTTCATTAAACACTCCCATAAGACAAAAAAAAAACAGCAATGGTATTCTGAAAAAGCAAATCAATAATTTGGAGTAGGGGTGTACAGGGAGTCATTTTCATTAAAAATAAAAGTACATAATATGGAATTCTTAAAAAAAAAACTAAAGAACCGTTTCGCAATGCAAAAGATTGAGGATACGTTAACGGATCATTAATCGGGTCTTTTTACAGTTTCTTACAGGTGAAATAATTTTATTTCTTTGATTAAATATCATATGAAATAGAAAAAACAACAATTTCGAGAAAATGGCTCTACCCCTTTCTGCATAGATTATTTACTGAGAATGTGTCTGGAGTAGAGGTTAGAATAAGACATATATAATAATATTTATTCCACAAATTATAGTTGATTTCTTAAGAGAAAAATATTATTACGAATGCCTTTTTTAAAAAATATTCAGTATTACTTAGATTAAATTAACAGTTTAGAGAATGTTTCCATTAATATACTGTTCATTGTATGTAGAAAAAAATTAATTTACTTTCTTTTAATACAAAAATTATAACTTTTTTTTAAAGGAAATAATTATGCTCATGAAATTATTAATGAAATATAATTATAGTTCAATCCGAAATGTTTGAATATATATAAAAATAGTTTTAACAACAAAAGTATTTAAAAATAACCATTAACTTAAAATTCATCGATACATTTTTTATTTTAATAAAATATTATAACTCAATGGAGCTAAATTTATTACGGGAATTAAGTAGAGCACCTAAAATTGATAAAATTATATCCGCAAATATTTTAAATGTTAAAAATAAAAAAAAAGTTGTAAGCAATTTTTAAGTTAATAAATAGTCGATGGATTAAAATTTTTAGTATCATACGATATGCTTGTGAGCAGCAAGGTTTTCCGAAGAGAAACAAATATATTTTTAAGGGAAATGAAGTGTACATCCTTATTTTCGTTAAAGTTTATTTTGCAAATTATCATTATTTTTGAATTATTCAAAATTTCAAAATATATCTGTCTTCTTTGATTTGTTTTTAAAATTTGGCCTCTTGTATGTATTGAAAAGTTAATGAAATATTTTTATGATATCAATAATTTAATTAACATTTATCATCAATTAAGTTATATATGTAATAATTTTTCCTCAATGAATTAAATTTATAATTCAGTATTAAGTGAATGAATATTTTTTTGAGAGAGATTTATTTTTAAAACATTCTTTTTTTGTTCATAAAAAGAGTTACAAATTAAAAAATTAAAATTATATGTAATGATATTTAGATAATTTTTAACTAAAAACGCGTTTGTTTTAGTTAAAAATTACTTAATTGCTAATTTTTCACACTTTTTAAATCTATGTATTATTATAATATTTAAATTTTCTGTTAAATTCCTTAATATGAAAATTTGAACCATAATACAAACTTTATCATAAAAAACCATGTGGAACTCAAATAGCAATACTTATAATATATTATGAAAGAACTTACCTGCAATGATTTCATTGTGAATTTAACTTTTATTTTCTTTAATTGTGTACAAACACTAATGGTTCATATGTGTGCCACAAATTGTTCTTTTATTAAAGTTTAATTTGGGATTTAGATTCATTATTTATATACCAAATTTTTATTCCTCTAACCCACTTTTTTCACAACTTACTTGCGTCGAAATATCCTGTATTCTTATGTATAAACAGTTTAAAAATCTCCAAATAAATCCTAATAATAATTATTAGGATTTATTTTGCAAAATTTCGATCCGGCAATTTTGATGTCGAAGATGCACCACGGTCTGGAAGGCCGGTCGAAGCTGACAAAGATGCGATAAAGGCATTAGTTGATGCAAATCGGCGAATAACCACACGAGAGATCGGTGAGAGATTAAATTTGTCGAATTCGACTGTTTATGGCCATTTGAAAGGCATTTTGGAAAGGAAATTTGTGTCGTCGCGTTGACGCGTGTGATTCGCTCCTCAAACGTCAAGAAAATGATCCATTTTTGAAGCGGATTATTACTGGGGACAAAAAATGGGTTGTATACAACAATGTTAAACGCAAGAGGTCATGGAGCAGAAAAGATGAACCGGCTCAAAGCGTGTCAAAAGCCAACATTCACCAAAAAAAAAGGTGATGCTCTCCGTTTGGTGGGATGTCAAAGGAATCGTTTTTTTTTTGAGCTTTTGCCGGACAATACAACGATAATTTCAGAAGTCTATTGTCATCAACTGGAGAAATTGAATGATTCACTTAAAGAGAAGAGTCCCGAATTAATCAACAGGAAGGGTGTAGTGTTCCACCAGGATAATACGAGACCTCACACAAGTTTGGTCATTCGCCAAAAACTTTTACAGCTTGAATTGGACGTACTGCAACATCCACCATATTCTCCAGATCTGGCGCCTTCCGACTACTATTTGTTCCGGTCCCTGCAAAATTTTTTGGATGGCAAAACCTTTACCTCAAATGAAGATGTCAAAAACCACCTGAACCAGTTTTTTGCCAGCAAGGACCAAAACTTTTATGAGAGGGGAATTATGTTACGGCCAGAAAGATGGCAAAAGGTGTTGGACCAGAATGGCCAATATATAATTTAATAAAATATTTATTCATTATACGAAAACTGTCTTTCATGTTCCCCCCAAAAAAACGAAATGACTTTCCGAACAACCCAATATATTATACAGGCTTGTGGAATTAAGACCGTACCCGATTTTAAATATTCAGCTGATTATCATTCAAAAATTTAGATTTTGCTAACAGCATTGAATTAGTAGTTTTCGGGAAAAAAATGAGATTTAGTCACTTAAAATGGTATTTCACTTCAATTAATATCATACATAACTTCATATATATTCATTCCCAAGTCTATAAAATTTCGTTTGAGAATTGTTCTTTAAATTGATAATATATTGTTCAAAAGTAATGTAAAGTTCAATTTTTCACTTTTTTACATAATTTCCTGATTACTGGAAAAATTTGACTCTAACACTCCATCCATCTCATAATTTAAATCTAATATTTGTCTTTCCCTCGCATAATTTATTTCTGATTATAGATTTTAAAGAATTTAACTCTAATAATAATGTTTATCTCGCTGAATTTACTTCCAACAATAGCAATTTCCGTCCAATTAATGAATTGGTTCTTGTGATCAACATTATATAGCTTCATAATATTAAAAAAACCCAACATTATCTACAAACTAATAATTAGTTTTGATTTGCCAAGTGTAGACCATTTGTTTTATATATTTCAGTGTTTTGACATATTGGTCTCAATTAAGGGGAATTTTCAAATAAAATTTATATTTATAATAAAGCTCAATGTGTGCGTGTGTTGGTGCTCTACAGGCTAGACCGTTGAACCTACAGCTACAAAGTTTGGTAAGTGTATACCTTAGGGGTCGGAAAAGTGCACCTCAGAAATTTTTTTTTGAATTTTTAATTAAAATTTTTATTAACTAAAAACTAAACAAAATTTTGACGTCGTTTTTTTGTTATAACTTCCAAAAATATTATAGCAGAAAATTGATTTGTCCATCAAGTTAAAGTTCAAAAAATAATCTTTTCAATGATACTAATGTTTTTACTTATAATTTAAATTTTTATTTTTAATGATTTTTTAAAAATTTCATTTGATCGTATTTTTTATTCATTTCTTTCGTATAAAATAAAAATGAAATTTTATCTGCACGAGCATCTCAAAAAATCATCTTTTAATAAATTGTTGTCATAAACTTTACAAAAGCTCAGATTAAAAAAATTAGTTAATTACAACAGCAAATAAAACCTAGAAAAATGTGATTTTGAGCACTTTATAATATGAAATGAAGTAAATAGGAAATGTGATATTTTTTAAAACAATAAATGGAAGTTAAAATATTTTTCGGTCTTTTGCAGTATCAGAATTAAAAATTCAGTGAAAAAATTAAAAAAATAGAAATAATATTTAACTTCCATGATGCTTCAATGAAGAAAGTATCAGATTTTATTAACGTGTTGTCATCATATTGACAAAAGCTCAAATTGAATAAGTAAATAATTTTTGGAATTTTAAATGCTTTGAATTTAATATAAAATAATAAAACATTTTATAAATTAAAAAAAATAAAATCCACTACCGCAAATTTTAAGTCATAATGTGAGAGTCTTATTTTTTTATTATTTTTTTATCTGAATTAATTTAAATTATTAATTTATTTCTCTACATCGGTCGAGTTTCAAATTGTTTGCTTTAAAGCCTTTTTTTTGAAAATATGCTTTAGTTAGTTCGAAATGGGCAAATGACTTTGTTATATACAATCTTTAATTTCCAGAAAAATAGTGGAGTTTTTTTCACCATCTCAAAATTTTCTGAGCATCAAAGCTTTGTTTTTCTCACTAGAAAATTAAAAATGAAAGCTTTAAATTAAATGACATTCTAATATTTATAGTATTTTGAGAAATACAGTTAGTAAGAATGTGCTTATAATATCATTAAAGAATTAATATTCATCACGTATTTCAAAAGTGCGATTGCTAAAACTAAAACTTAATTTTAAAAAACCGATCTTTTTATGAGAGTGAGATAAATTACTTAAAAGTAAGAAATCGTAAATAAACTGGAAGATGGCGTCATTTCATAGAAACAGCGAATAAAAACAATTGATAATAAGATGAAGAAAAATGTAATAAACTCTGAATTATTTCTTTTGAAATAAAACATTTTTGACCGTTTTTTTTAAAAATTTTAAGCAATAAGATACGATTTTTAATAGTTGATTTCACTTATATGATGAAAATACATTGTACAAATAAAAGAACTCGTCTTTGTGAAAGTAGTGAATCATTTCGAAATGAAAATACATCAGCTTTCAAAGAAGCATACGTAATAATTAATAATACAATACTGGTAAAAGAAGGTAAAAAATATTTTTTGCCCGTATATTTTGGAGAAATCTAAAACTCCTAAGCAAAAAAAAATTTATCTTCTCACATGATAAAAAATAAATCAACTATCTTTCCAAATTAATCATATAAAAATGTAATTTTCAGCACATGTTTCCATGAAATGAATTCAGCACTTGTTTCCATGAATTTTTGAAAAGGAAACGTTTCCTATGATATTTCACAATTTATATATTACTAATTCAATCAAACAGTTTTAATTAAGGCAAATATCTACAAGACATCTATAATCGTAACCCATTAGTTAATTTGTAAACTTTTTGTAATAAAAATTCATATTTTAACAAATTGTCTACGTGAAATATATAATATTCTTAGTTAATTGACGTAAAAAAAGCTTAGGAATTGCGACTTTTAAACATTTAAATATATCATTTGCTCTGTGATTCATATTTGACGAAATATTCTTGATTCACTAAGATCTTAAATAAAAAAAAAGTGGCACTCCAATCAACTAATTCAATCATTAAAGTTGATTGACTTATAAAATTTCAATATATTTATTCTATAAATACAGAGGATATTAGATCACATTATCGACAATCTGAAAGTAGTCAATAGGGTTTTTCAAGAATAATTGCCAATACTATGAAAATGTTTATTGTTTTAATCTTGCAATATTCAGAACTGAATAAATTGGTTAGATTTGATCGTAGAAGATAGAAACGTTTATTTATTTATTTAGAAGTTGAAACATAAAAAATATTTTATGGAATATAAATTATTAAGACCAAAGGATTGTCTAAAATTTAAACTTCATAATTAAAAAAAAGGAAATATTGTGGAGAGCATTTATATAAATTTAAAAATAAAGTAACGAAAATTAATTTTTTCATTGAATCCGTGAACTGTTTGCTGAATAATTCTTTGAGATATTATAAATTAAAAAAAATTATTATATTTAAATTTCTGCAGTGAACATAGAACTTCAATGTCGGACTACACTGCTTTCAGTTCTCAATTTAATTTAAAGACATGCGTAGATTGAGTGAAACAGTCTATATATTAACTGCAGTTTTTTAATTTCCACTTTAATTTAAAAATGAATTTTACGGATATGATAGAAATGATAGAAAATCAGAGAGAGATGCATAGGTCAAAAATCAGGACTTTTTAACGCCTACATAATAGTATAAGTTAATTATATGACTACCAATATTTGACGCTGAAAAGCATTTTGCTGAAAAATCTACTATGAGATAAAGTTAAATACAAAAAAATTAATCCAGCTTTTCAGTAGGCATTAATACTGCCGAACCGGCTGGTATCCAAAGGTGGCTAATTTTCAATAAATTAATGCTATTTTTTAACCTCCTCGTTAAGCGAAGTAAAAAAAAACAGCAACATGCATATATTACAATATCTTAGAAGAGCAGTAAAACTTTAAAATAATCCTAAAAATTTAGCTAAAATTATGAGGAAAGAATAAAGGCAGTATTAAGGCAGTAAAGTCAAAATTACAAGGTAGATACACTTATTGGTCAATGAATTGGAAATTTTTGAGATTTGTATTTGAATGTGTGTTAGGGATGAAGTATGTAAGTTTTTTGTTATGCTATGAGTTACAAGTATTTGTAATGACATGAGTGTTTAGAATGCTAGTATAAATAAAGTGTAAGTGTCCTTGTTGTTATGAATGAAGTAAAATTGAAAAAAATCAAATCTTTCATCATTTTAAAAAGGGCTTATTGTTAGCGCCAGTTAAGCAGATGCCTCGATTTTGAAGACGACACAGCTCACTGGGTTCTCAAAAGGAACCATTTTAAAAGTTGGAATCAAAACCCACAGTCCTTCTCTAGAAGACTTACCTAAGGCTTGAGCAGAGTTTTCCAAGAGTGTGATCTGTGGCGTCTCCAACGAACTGTACGGCAGAACCGGGACTCTACTGTAATTCAAATGACACAAATCATCAACCAAGGCTCTTCCCAACAGATTTCAGTTCAAACCATGCATGGTGAATAGCAAAGTATAAGAATGCATAGTTGAATGCCTGTGAGAAAACCACTAATTTCTGTCCTACATGCAAAAATTCATTTGCAGTGGTGTCGAAAAAAAGACACTGGACATCTGAGGATTGGTAAAAGTGTAATGTGGTCGGATTAATCATAACTCACCTTATTTTCCACTGAAGACGTCGAATTTGGCAAGAACCTCATGAAGCCATAAATCCATCTATCCTTACTCGAACTGTGTAAAGGTTTGGAGGGAGTATCATGATATGAAACATGTTCTGCTGGCATGGAAGCGGTACCCTGGTGTTCCTCGAGGGTAAACAAACAGCCATGTGATACCAAGATATATTGGCAGCTCAAGTGCACCCTGTAATTCGGCATTTTTATCCTGACGGCAATTGATACTTCATGGACGATAATTCATCTATGCATCGAGCCAGAACGGTTACAAAATGGTTCGCCGATCATCAGTCTGACTTCCAACACCTTCCCTGACCACCGTATAGCGCGGATCTTAATCCTATAGAAAATGTGTGGGATATGGTGCAAAGACGCATCTGGCGGAACTATCCTCACCAATCTAATTTACAAGATGTGAAAAGCTGCATCGCCAATGCTTGGTATTTTCTGGATCTAAATGCAACCCAGAAGCTTGTAGATTCGATGCGCAAATGAATGAGAGCAGTTATCCATGCAACAGGTGGTTTAATAAAATATTGATTTTGGGTTTCTATTTCATTGGTCAATGAGTGTATAAGGGAAGAATTACAAATAGATTAAAAGATTCTATAGAAAAGCACAGCTTATATTTAAAGATATAGAAAATATTTAAACCTATTATTAATTTTTTATGTAAAAGAAAACATAAAGACTGACCGATTTTTTTCAAATGAAAGAACGTGATGGATGAAACCGTAGAGATCTTTAAAAAAAACTTCAGCAATCTCATTCCATCTCGAATCGTTTGCAATTTTAACTCGATTACTTTTTTTCAAAATCATCAAATTTTCAAAATAAACAAAATAAAAAATTGAAATAAAAAAATTCCGTACATTTTTGTACAAAGTAAGTACATATTCTAAAAAAAAACTACATTTAAACAGAATCACATATGTTTAAAGATGGGTAACAAGCTTTAAAACTTTGACCGAATTCTTTCTACAAGCCGAAAAGTTGGCAAAATTATTTATTTTTAATTTCGAAAACACTATACAAGCTACAATTTTTCAAATTAACCAACATTTACACAGCCTGTCAGTTTCGAATAAGTCCGCCATAAACCAATTAATTTCGTTATTTAAGAAGAATTAAGTATTTTGTTGACAATACATCTTGGATATCAGTGTTCTTTGAAAGAAACATTCGATACAAATTTCCCAATCAAAACAGTGATACTTCCTTAAAATGAAATACTTATGGGATTTAAGGTTTCTTCTAAAGCCGATGGAATGGAATATTTGGTAAATTTGACAAATGGGAACTGGTATTTTTTTTCAGAATGCAGAATTAAAAACTGGGGGTCATATCTATTTTGAATTTCAACAAGGTTCCAGTGTTTTCTACTTATCTTCTTAGTTTTAAATCCATGCATTTTCAAGGAAACTAGCATAATCTGAAAGAACAGTTAAGTGTTTACTTTGGTTAAAAGTTTATAAGTTTGAATTTTTCTAGACTGAGCAAAATCATTTTATCTGTCATAACTGACAAACGGGCATGTTAACTATATGCTATTTCAAAATTAGTCACTATGACTAACATAGACGCTTCTATCACCATCTAATTTGATCAAACACATCCTGTATAAACAAATTAAAGTATCCATTTTTTATACCCTCGCGAGACTACCAGTCGAATTAAACCTTTCATATTTGGAGTATATACATTTCAAGCTAGAGAAAATTGATTGAAGTAACTAAAAATTAGTCCAACAGTGAAGGAACAGCAGTTAAAGTTGGTTCAATGACAGCCAACTTTTCTTTTAAATCACCTAGTCGAAATTTAATTATTTGTTTTTGCTAAATCTATATTTTAAATTTTTTATACATTCATTATAATTTGTTCTGTTCAAGTCTAATACAGAAAGAACATTGCTTGCCGCATATATTATGCCTCAATTAAAAACTTTCTTGATTTCTAGTTTTTTTTATCTTTGGAACTTTTACAGCTGTTTCCAAAATTCTCTCAATTGTTAAGTATTCACTTTGTATTTTCTAATATTTGAACTCTAAACAATTATGAGTTTGACTTTATTTTCCTGAAAATTTTTAATTGTATATTCTCTTAACATTTAATTAACTCTTTTCAATTCCCGAGTGCATTTTTCTTAGCATTTGACATAGGTAAAAATAATGGATTCCAAAGATGTTAATTCTTTTAAATTGTAAATATCTCCATCTAATCCTTTCAAATCAGTTAATCTATTTTTAGTTTTACTTTCTAAGATTAATTAATCAGTCATCCATAATTTAACTCCTTCCAAATTTATTTCCTTGTTAAACTTTCATATACTTTCTTAAATAGTGCATTATATACTAACCACAAACAAATGTTTAAATTGCCTTAAATTATCTGCCATTTTTTCGAATTCAGACACAATTTTAACCAAGATTATTATATGCTTTAAATCAAATTCAAATTCCTGAAGTTCTTATTTTTATGCATTTAAAAACGTGGTAGCAGTTTTTAAATAGTATCGAGAAATATTCAGAATAACTATTTATTAGCCTTTAAATTTTTTCAAATGTGCTGGGCAATGCCCCATGTTAAAAATATGCATTCAGAGCATCAGTGGTCTAATTAAAACAAACAGTTAAGGATGAATGATAATTTTAATTATTTCATAGCTGAGATTATATCTCAGTTATTGCTAGTTTCGTTAAAGCTGTCGAAAGCTTCCCTCACTAGCAAATTTATAATGCTGTCTAACTAAACTCTTTCCATTAAATTTTCAAAACTCCACATTTTGAAAACTGCAGCTCACAAGTAGGATCCGTGAACTTTCTCGGCCATTCAAAGATATTTTTTTCATTTTATTTACAAGAAACTTTTCTCGCACTGTATTGCACTGCTTTCTGTTTATGTACTTTTTAAAAAGCTCAGTTGTGTTCAACACATAGTTAAAATTGAATGAAAATTATTTAAGAAAAATTTAAATTTATTTAAAAATATTTTTATGGTCAGGTGAAAGAAAATTCGTCAGAAGCCCTGACTTGTATATGCATAAAACCATCTCGAACGTTTCATAATGGGGAGAAAATCTGGCAAATATCTCCATTTCGAAATGGGTCCATGGAACTCATTGGTGTGAGTACAGGAAGGCACTGAAGATTTTATTGAGTTGAATGAGCAACAGGAAGTCAGAAAACTAACTCTGCAAAATCTCGAAAAACTAGTGTTTCCACAATCTGTATTTGTATGTCACGGTTCAAAAAAATTATGTCATTGAGCTTAAACATATGCGCAAGAACAGAAGAATAAATATACGATAAAAATTCCAAATTAGCAAAAACCATCTAAAGTTAGATCGGAAGAAATAATTCCTGCCGAATTCTCATTAATAATTTATATATTGTCTCATAGTAGAGGTAAATGTAGCGAGGACAAAGGAAATGAAGGAACTCAAGATCAAGTCAAGTTTTTATAATATTCTCTAGCTCTTTGAGAAACTATTTATATACATTTTAATTAACTTCCAGAATATGAATGCCCGCAGGAAATTAGGAATTTAAATTGACATAATCAACATAGTTTTGCTTAATTAACTTAAATTATACAAAAAGAGAATTAAAACAAGATTTATTATTATTACTTGGCAGCCTGCCAAGTCGCCGCTTGCCAGCCGGTTATATACGAACCCGCAACCCGAGTCCGCCGATTAAGCCACTCAGCAAATATATGCTTGGCCAGTAGGAACAATTTTCGCAACAATATCTATAGCCGCTTTTACCAACCAGCCAGGTGGCCAATCTTAATGCTCGTTAAAATTATAATAACTAAATAGTTTATGTAATTCCTATTTTAACAACTTCATCCTCAAAATATTTTAAAGCTTCACTAATAATATTATTAAAGCCTTCGGCCACAACCTAATTTGTATCTCTTTAATTTTCTGTTAGCTCCCGTAGAATTTATTCTTATAATTAGAATGGAAATAATGACATTGCAATTAATTTTGTATTTTGCACTGAAATTTTTTTTTAAGATGAGAACTGAAAACAGTATATCTGAGCTTTTAAAACTTATGGGCACTAAAGAATATATTTCTTAATTTATGTAATATCTCAAGAATTTGTCAACAAAATCTTCTTAGATTCATCAGGAGCAGATTGATTAATTAATAATGTTTAATTTTAAATGTACCAGAAACTAAGAAAATAAACAAAATCGTTTAAAGTAATGTGTCGAAAACATGTTAAGTATAGCCTCTTCAGTGTGCAAAAAATAATACTTAAAAAAGATAAGCTCATACGAAAAATATCTAATTAACATAAATACTATTTAATTACAAAAGCACACCAGTAACCTAAAAACAATTTATTTACAAAGTGAATTTGAATAAAAACAAAACAGCAAACCAATTAATAACTATCACGTCCGTATCCATTTAAATACAGTTGTAAACACAATGCGCATGTTTGAAATTTTTAGGCCATTTATGGTAACGCAAATGCGTGGGTCTTCTACACCAACTGGGGTAACGCTGGGCAGATTAGAAATTTTTAATTTCCTTTAATTTGTTTTAATTTAATTCAAATGTACTTCAGAATGAATCTGAAAGATCAATTAATTAACGACGTTTAATTTTAAAGTCATCAGACATTAAGAAAATAAACAGAAAAGTCTGTAATAATCAGTCAGAAACATACTAAGCCTAGCTTGTTAGCGCAGGAAAAGCACTGAAAGCTTACTCATTCGTTTATGGGGAAGTGAAAACAATTTTTTGGCAAAAAAGTTAGTTTTTAATTGATTATTAAAATTCCACACTTGGAATCGATCCATTACAAGTGGCCCAAATTGTGAATTTAAACCATTCTCAAATCCACTTGAACACACTAAAAAAAATTTCATCAAAATTGATCCAATCGTTTTGGAGGATTTCAGTCACATACACACGCACAGAAGAATGATATCTATATAAAGATGGTAGCTTAAGCAAATTAAGATTGTAAATGTGGATTTTGTGAATGTTAACTTTTTGGAAGAGTGGAAATTTTTCCTTGTTGAAGATATTTGAGGAGGATGTTGTCGTGAGTTTGACATGAACGATAATATTTTTGTTTTTGGACACTAAGCTCCTGAAATTCTCTGTGTCATAAAGAATCTATGATACGTAAGAAAATAGTCGCAGATGCACTGCAAAAATGCGATCTAGAAATGCTTTAATTATTTCTGTCTACAGTCTGCAACTAAATTAAAGAGCAAAACATGGATTGCAAGAAAATCAACCCGAGACCTCAAAAGTAAAGAAAGGGTATGATAACATCAATAGAAAATAAGATGCAGAAATTGTGATAACAACTACAATCTAAATTGATATCAGTTTTTATGCTGTAGTGATAAATTCGGATAAAATTTAATTATATTTAAGAAAAACCATTTCCCCTGAATAAAAAAAAAAGAAATGTTTTCACATGGATAAATGTAATGCTATTTTTTTTTTCAAAAATCATATGAAAAACAGAAAAATTATTTGAAAAATGCAAAAGCCCCAAACAAATTTTCTAACTTTTCTAAGAATAGACTAAATTTGATACCATGTCTTTATTTTTATGGTTTAATAAAAATGACAGCAGTGTAAATGCTGACAAATACCAAGCCTCTCATGCGTACCAATATAAATAATTATATAAATTAATTATATAAAAAGTTCAAGAATTCAAGTGAAGGAGTTTTAATTCAAGGATTTTTAACCTCTATAAAGATTTTGAAATGTGGTTTTCAATCATCGCAACTTAGATTTCCTGCTTACCGCCACAAGTGCAACATATTTTAACTAAGAGTATGAACTTTACTAAAAGCAATAAAGTTAAAAGAGAGCAACCGATGATAAAGAAAATGGTTTACAAGCTCAAGGAATCATGATGTGGTTGTTTTAGGTATACTTACGCTCCGACTTAGCTAAAGCTGTACTGATTAAATAATCGGCCACAACAAAGCAACTCTACCCAGCACAAACACTTGATGAATTTAATAATCAAAACACTTCAGACAAAAAAAGTTTCATTTATGTTCACAGAACTAAATACTAGAGTAGAAAAACACTCATCTTAACCAGTCACTAAATTTAAATCAATTGTTCATTATCTAATTGAATTTTGATTAATATATTGAATAACTGAAACCTTGTTAACGATATCGGAATAAATGAAACATTGAGCTGAAACCTACTATTATTCCTTATGTGCAAATAATTGCATGGGTTATGTTTTGTCATATGCTAATCAATATCATTTATCCAAGAAAAATATATAGTGTACATGACCAATTGATATGATTTTTTTATTTTATTTCTTTGATTCGCATTTAAAAGTCAAATTCAAAACGAGTATTTTATATTAATATGAATATAAATATAAACTTGTCAAAACACCATCATTCTTTATTAACAAATAACAAATTCTTATTATTCCAATCATTCCTCAAAACGGTGATTTTAGTTCTTTTCATTGAAAAATAAAACATAATCACAGATAAAAATAATATAGACTAGTTTCCTTCTTCCTAACACACACACACACACAAAATTCTATAATATTTTTCCTTAAAGACTGACCAAAATTTTCTAAATCAATTGGTTTCAATAGATATCCAATAATAAAAAAGCACTCCAATAATTCCTAATTTTAATAAGTATTCAAAGTATCTTTGATTATTCTTTAGTATTATTCAATCCGAAGATGCAATAATTTTTATAAAGATAACCTGAAAATCCCAAAAGACATTCTCACAGAATACCAAGTAACCTGAAAAAAACTCAAGGTACCATTTTCAAGCAACAGCAAGCTTATTACACAAGGCCGGTATTCAGGCATCTTTTCACGGATGATATGTCTGAGAAAAGGCTATCAAGAGAGAACTCATAGTTTTTTTCGGATGACTTTGCTTTAACAGTTAGCTCCCATATGAGTGAAAACCTCAGTCTCAGACGAAAAATCAATGCACCCTCGTTGATAGTATAATAAGAGGTTCTACCATATAATAGAATGAACAAATTATAAAGAGAGAAAATTCCTTTAAATATCTTGCCATTACATTTACTACAAAATGAACTAAAATCTAAAAATTAAAGCAACTTTTACATATAATTTTTTTATTAAAATGTCAGGTATTGCTTAAGGACAAAATAAAGATTTTAGATATCAAATTTGCTCCACTGTAACTGAAAGAATAGTTGTGCATGAAACAACATGACGTTATTTCATATCAAAGAAAAATGGTTTCTCAGCTCAATAAAAGTAAAATTTCTACTCAGCATTTCAGAAAACTATCGTACAAATCTGCAACTCTTTAAACTCTTGAAGTCGTTCTTCCCCATCAGAACAATGTATTCTCAACAATATATTGAGCAGTCTTTGAAAATTTAATATATTTCTTGTCACACATTTCAACACCAGATGCATTGAGCAACCCATAAATACAGCAACATCCATTATTTAAATTTTATCTGAAGAAAAGAATCATAGTAATTCACAATTTTGATGCCACCAATAATATAACGTTTTTTACAAAAGGCTTTGAAAAAGCAAAAAAAAAATATATATATAGTGTAATCTACCTTTAGTTTCTTTTTTAAAATACAAAAATTCATTCACTTCTTACAGAACTGATTAGATACAATGATTTAGTATAGAGACAAAGCTCCTCCTGGAAAAATGCAATATAATGGGCAAGAAATTTGATTTCAATCAAACGTTTCAACCATGCAGAGTCAAATTTATAAGCTCTGAAATGCTATAAGAGCTCTAACCTCAAAACCAAATCTTACAAGAAAAAATACATTTAAAGGGACAAAAGTACATGCTGTAAGTAAAGAAATTTTTGTTTAAACAGGTTTCCACAGAAGATATACGAACCTACCAATCTACCATACGCAAGTGTATAAAAAGAAAATCTATGCTATTTCAATCAATGAGTGATAAAGAAATAACATTCAGGCATAACACAAAACAAAATCCATTTTGCTTCTCCTGAAAGCTTATCTTATACCAAGGTAGTAGCATAGATACAAGATCATGCTCACAGTGAAACCAGACTTTTTCTTCAAATAGTTAACTTGAACACGACAAACAAGTGCCTATTAGTGGACTTTAACACGACAAACAAGTGCCTATTAGTGGACTTGAACACGACAAACAAGAGCCTATTAATCGACTTGAACACGACAAACAAGTGCGTATTAGTCGACTTGAACACGACAAACAAGTGCGTATATGGTGGAATTACCTACTTTCATTCATCTAAAAGAAAATTAACAGTAATTTCGAACTTAAAAATCACATAGTAAAATAATTTTTTTTTGCTGATAGTCTCTCTAAGATGAAGATACGATTATTCATGAAATTTATTTTTGAGTTGGAAGATTTTCTTCGCTTTCAACTAGTGTCATCTTCAACATCTGATGTCACTCAACTGGATTATCTCTTTTAAATTAAACGTAAATCCTAAAATACCACCTGGACATTTCGGAAGGCATTCAGTGACCCTTTCAGGAATTGTTTTACGATACATTATCTTTTACGTAAAAGTACTCATATATGATTTTTTTCAGTCATAGCAAAACATTTTGAATCAGCATTTAAACTTTATCTTGAATTTCTTGTTAACAAAATTTACGGAATATTTTTAACTCTGTTTTTATTTGTTCGGGTATCTATTTCTCATTATCATCTGTTTTTTTTGTGTATCTGTTATTTTTTTGTCACTGCTTTTTCTCGATTATTATTTTTTTTAATTGTCAATTTTCTAAATTATTTTAGTTTCAAATTTGCATTTATAGTGCTTTCTACAAACAAGGTTTCTCTTTTGGCCTTGAATAATTGTTTTCTTCTTTTTTACATACTTCTCTTTTAGACATGACTTTCTGTCTTTAATTGTCTTCATTTATAGATTACTTTCTATTTTCCCAGAAAGATAAGATTCACTTTTCACTCTTCAATTCACCCATTCACTTTGATTAGAAATCTTCAAGATTGTAGGTGCATAGACATGCCAGTCATGTGAAAGATTAAGTAGAAATTACCAGAATAACCTACGGTAATTTGTCTACATACCCGAGATTTGTGTATTAAAGGAAGAAAACAATTATTGAATAGGATATTAATATGGCTTGAGTTGCAAAATTATGTAATATTAAGGAATTAAGCATAAAAGCGCCATTTTTAAAATTAAATCTTGATTGCCTTTAAATCTTTTTCCGTATTTAAGTTTCTTCAAATCAAGGGTCTCTTAATTTCTCAAACAATATCTAAGATTTTTGATGAAGATCGTAAATTAATATTTCTTCCTTTAAAAAATTAAAAATGGCCATATTTTAAGAACATATATGTATTATATTTGCTAAGGGAAAAGCATAAACGCATTTTCTATCATTGTGTAACACGCTGAGCCTTCGCACATACACAAAATGAAACTCTTTTAGAACACAGCGTCATGGAAATAGCCAAGATCATCCATCACCTCTATTTCTGAAAGATGGACCTCGACGCCCTTATTTTTCAAAATTTTCCATTCTTCCCTTTTCAAAGATGCTTAACTGGAAAATGCATCAACCCTCTTATGAATATTCGTCAACCATCTTGTGAATCTTCTCCATCATCAGCCAACATGGCATGAGGATTCATTCAAATGAAAACAGCTGAATTAAAGCAAGATTAAAATTGATCTAGAATTCATAGTTTATTATTTATTATTTTGGACGCAGAAACTTCTAACATTTTGATTATAGAATATTTTAAATTATAATTTAAAAATACTGGAAGCCTATAAAATTTTAATTGTATTAGATTAAAATTTTGTGGAATCTGGAAATTTTTTAATTACATTAAACTTTTATGAGATGCCAAAACCATATACTTAGAATTTCAAATTAGTTAAGATTATTATGTTCCATAAAAGGGTACCAGAAAGCTGCTTATATTTTACATACGTATAATAGACTTTGGTATTTGAATGATTTTATCCTTATTCAGAAGTGTTAACTCAAATTATTAATTTTTTAAATATTACAGGTTTCAATAATTTACTTGAAGTGGTTTTGATCAAGTATTACATTAGTATGTAATAAAAACATATATAATAAATTCTTGAAAAGTAGAAATTTTACCATAAAACTGTAAATAACTGTCCGAGAAAATCTGCTGATATGTATGAAAAAAATCTCGCCAAAAGTAATACTTAAATCGGCTACCTCGAGAAAAACATAACAGTAATAAAAAGAATAGAAAAAAATCAAAATACAAAAACACACTAAGAACGAAAAACATTTTATATCGAGAGAAAAAAAATCAATGCTAGTAGGAGATAAAATATATTTACCCTCTCCTCAAAAGAATTTAATCAAAGTTCAATTATGCTTTATTACTTTCTCTTGACAGAAGTCAAAGAAAGAAAAAAAATAACGTGGCATCTTTCAAACTCTCAACATCGATATTTTGAATAAATCTCGATTTTATTTCTTTTCCTTAGTAAAGAAGAAATGGCTTTTCTGAAACTGTGTTTGCAACGGATTTTCATCAAATTCTACATGTTACTCTTATATCAATTATATATAGTTGGTGATTTGCTAAATCAATTAAAAACTTATTTATAGAAATTAAAACAAATAGGTTTTTTTTTCATCTGAAATATTGTTTTGTATATTGTGTTTTCAATTCGATTCGTCTAATGTTTTTTTTTAAATTTACTTTCATTAGAGCATTAACTCGCACACAACAATATTTTTGATATTG